>CAUOQF010000135.1:0-16278 GCA_963457715.1 Argyresthia albistria | reverse complement strand
GGTTTGATATCTATTCATGGCTGTCTGGCCTTGTTTGTTTGTTGAAATCTTATAGTTATAGATAACATAGGGTTAGTATTTGATGCTCTGACATAAAATTATATCCCACCAAACTATACTAATTCGTACTTAGGATGCCAAAGAATAGTATTTTTTCCAAAATCTTTAAGACTGATTTCATATTATTATGACCGTTATCGCAGGCTATCGAACTATTTGTTTTAGTGATTAAACATTATATTATCGTGCATCTAAGTATACACCTCTTCTAATAGTTGTAAATAATAGGTACATTTACTTCTTTTTTTAAACATTAGTATTTATTTAGAAATTTTTCATACACGATTTTTATTTACACTGCTCTCAAATTTAATAACAAACTCTGCCTTCGAATTGGTTCACTTTGTTTTACACTGCAGTAAACAATGTGGATGCAGCAGTAAAGATGCTAGGCTACATGGATAAAGAAGCTAGGCTACATGGATAAAGAAGCTAGGCTACATGGATAAATAATCATTAAGGTGCTCGTTAATATCGATACCAAATAGAAATCGTCGTACGTCGTCGTCGTATCGTTAAGAAAGAAAAAATGAAATGTTTACAATGAAACCACCACTACTAAACAATAGTTTCAGCATCCGCGATAACGGGATCTGATTTATTTACTGTCTACTATTTTCATTTAGAAGTGGTCGGAATTATAATAGTCATGTGTTATCCAAGAGATTCTATTCATTAATATTTGAAGGAAAGTCTTATTACTCGTAAAACATGATTTAATTACTATTAATTATCGCTGCTTAGTTTAGTTCCACTGTACCTGTACTACGGATATTCAGATTTTCAATACTTTGGATATTTTCAAAAAGTAACAAGCGTTATGTATCTTTAGGAGTATATTTCGACAATAAATGTTTGTAGTAGTTTCAATGCTGTGAACATAGCCGACTAGAATAGCTGTAGACGAGTTTTCAAATAGATTGTATTTCTAACAGCTGCTCGTTGTATATATTTTTAACTGATATTAATTTATTTCATTATTTATTTTTATTATGAGCTCACTTTCAAATTACAATAATTCTTTAGATGTAAATCATAAACGAGATGTATTTAATTAAATACTCCATTTCACTTCATCAAACATTTTGAACTAGAATTTTGATTATGACAAAATTAATCATGACTTGTACTGTTGTGAAGCATACGTACAGTGCCGGATTTAGGGGAGGGCAACCGGGGCGAAAGCCCCGGGCCTCCACAAACGGGGGGCCCCCACAATAGACTTCGAATTATGAATTATGTAGTATGATAGGCAAATAATTATTATTGTGACACAATTAAATACCATCAATTATTCACTCAAACAAACAGGACTATGAAAAAGACCAATCTCCGGAACTATTTCACTACCAAATTCTCGAAGATCAAAATTTCAGACCTACATTCCCAAACCTTGAAATTGCATTGAGAATGTATTTGGTTTTGATGGTATCAAATTGCACTGAAGAGCGCTCATTTTCAAAAACGAAAATTATTAAAAAAAGGCTTCGAACCACGATGGGACAAAACCGTCTATCAAAGCTTTCTCTCCTGAGCATTGAAAGCGATTTACTCCGAGAACTGGATTTCAGCGAAATCATCAACGATTTTTTCGGCGAAAAAAGCTCGAAAAGTTCCGTTCGTTAACACTAAAATTTTGTTTCAGATAATTCTTGTTTCCAATTGCGTTTTGTTAAATACTAAGAGAATCTACTTGGTTTCACAATAAATTATTTATTTAAAAACTCAATTGAAAAAAATTGTTCATTTATTTGGAAAATTATTTGGGGCGAGGGGGCCTCCGCTCCTTTGTCGCCCCGAGGCCTCCGGACCTCGAAATCCGGCCCTGCATACGTACATATATGAACGGTTAGTATATTTTTCGTAGATACAGCAAAAAACCATAAACATAACATAGCTTCACGTGTTTTCCTATAAATAGTGGCAGAGGCACAGGTTTACCCAGTTCATGCGCTAGTTTGCGTGACAGGGCTAGCCCATCGCCGCAGCTATGTATATTGAAGGTTTCCTCATGATGTTTTCCAGATATTTAATACTTCACTTTGCGTGATAGGGTCAAATCAAAACCGGCAATAAAACTGTCCACTTCTGTAAAATCCTCAAAATTACAAAAAATTGTATTATACCCATTTATTTTACATTCATCTATCATACCTATAATTTTGTAAATAAAATCCAGTAAGTACTTAGAATTACACAATTTTTTATTTCATTACTATGTCCCCTTCGAACATTTGAATCCTACATAAAATATATGACAACGCAAGTTCGAAATTACAACAATAAATCAATAACAATCAACCAAAAATATGGAATTTCAGTGCATTCAGAGCAAACGTGTTTAGAGGTGGTATATAAGCATGTGCAGATCTAACACATGAGATCATTCCACAAAGGCATACAGCGTGAGTGTGTGTGTGTGTGTGTTACTGCGTAATATCGCATAGCTAAGAACGAACCAATGGCAAAATAACACGGCTGCTGTGACTCAACGGAAAATATTAAGAATCATAGCTGAAAGCTGTATTGATTGACTAATGCTTAAATCTTAAAAGATCACTTCATTTTCGCTTAACATATAAAGCGAAAGAGAACATTAATTGATATGAAAAAGAAATCAAAAAGCTAACACATTTTCATTGAAAAAATAACGATTTCTAGCTTGTGTTGACTAAAAAAGTATTCACGGTGTTTTGGAAAAATTGAGCCAATTAGTGAACACATTGTCCCACCGTGCAAAATAAAGATAATTACTTTGATCACAAAACATTCCTAACCATTCAAACATACATAAAATCAATATCACCCTGGCAAAATTAATTTACATATACGTACATATCTATACGTACATACGCACAAATTCACTTTAGCTCATCATAATTCAGTATGCTTGCTGTCGTCGGATTTACCTGAATGGACAAAGATATTATATATTTTAATAACCTAACCTAGCGTCACGCCTTTTCCCATAGGTACGGGGTGGCAGAGGCACCACTACTGTGCCAACTTTCCCATAGGTACGGGGCGGCAGAGGCACCACTACTGTGCCAACTTTCCCATAGGTACGGGGTGGCAGAGGCACCACTACTGTGCCAACTTTCCCATAGGTACGGGGCGGCAGAGGCACCACTACTGTGCCAACTTTCCCATAGGTACGGGGTGGCAGAGGCACCACTACTGTGCCAACTTTCAGCCAGTGATTCAATACTCCATTTTGCGTGACAGGGGACATATATTTTAATGTTGTGTCTAAAAGACGAATGAAGGGAAGGAAGTCAACAGACACTTTCGCATAAGATCGGGTAAGTTGTAAAGAAAGCAAGGTATGGAAAAATCTAGTTAGGAACTAATTGCGCTTCCGGGCCGAACAGAAGAAACCCTATGATCTAAAATATAGAATATAGGCCACGTTCATGTGACCGTCAGATATGTACGCCACAAAGGTATACTCACTTGAATCAACTTTAATGTTGCTAGAATCTTCATGGATTTCGTGGTGCAACGTATCCGTCTCCTGTAACACAGACAAATGAGACACGATAAGTAAAAACTAAACAGTGATCAAATGTTACATGCATAGAAACTATCTTAAATAGGCGCACATACATAGATGTAGCAAAGATAAACTTTTCACTAAAATTGTTCTTCATTTTAAAACAACTATGTAATCCTGCAGCTAAGGTCCGACTGTGGATACAGCTGTAAATTTATGCATTGTATATTCATATAACATCATACTAGCCTCGCGAAGGTTCTCTGGCTCTGAAAGAGTTCGCAATGGACCTCTCTTTCTCGCATATGGAATGTGGGTTGTGTGTGAGAGAGGTACAAGGCACGAAGAAACTGCGCGAGCGTTGGGTACCTGATCGTGGTCCGAAGCCTGCAGCAGTCCTTGTCGCACGCGCGTCATCAGCGCCTTGATCTGCGCGTCGTACTCTTTCCACTCGGGAACTATGCGCATCGCGGCAGACAGCTTCGCTTCCTTCGTCTGCGGATTGTTGCACTGGGGACAAGTAGACGCGTGGTTACAGCCAGCCTACTATCTTATACGGCGATGTTTTATTAGGATTAATAATAATAATAATAAAATTGTTTATTTTTCCAACTTAAGCTAATTTTAACAATATTTTGTGGTTGCTACATAATGATGAGATAGGTATACAAATAAAAATATACGGCCACACCCTAAGCTAGGTTAGATTGTTGTCGCTCTAAATTCTTACGGTTCCTTTCATTTGGGATGAATGAATGGAAATATGGGTAAGATGGACAATACTTACCAAATCGATGGTCTTGGCGTATTTCTTGGATCCGTCGTCACACCAGGTCTCGCACCAGAGCCACTCCTGAGGCAGTGACTTAATCGCCACTTGATGGATCATATTGTTCGGCAAGTCTTGATCTGAAACCAAAGATATGATGATGTGACACTTGGACACACTCCATTGCGCCGGGATTCACTCTACGGCTGGATTATGTAGCTACAGTCTATTCGTGATAAGAATGCAGTGAAATTTAAATTTATATCTGTTAACACACCCTCACAGGACAGGACACAACCTTCGCGTTCGAAAGTTTGCCTTCAACTGGTCACTGTGAACTTGGCTTGATAATTGGAAACGATTTGATTGGTTACGGGGCGTGGCTAGGCTGCCGGACAGTGATAACTTTAATGCATTCTTATCACGAATAGACTATAGTTTAGTTGGTAAGTAGCAAATGCCGAAGTTCGGGCTTCGAACCGGAGAAGATCGCGTAAGTACAATTTGTGCTCTGTGGTGCCTCACCTAAATTGCTCAAGCTGTTGGGGTCCTGGCTCAGCGCCTGGTACTGTCCGCGCAGCCTGTCTCCGGCCGCGATGCGTCTGAACCGCTTGAGGTCCACCACATAGAGGGCGCTGATGTGATACGAGCGGCCTTGCAAGTGGTTGCGCCAGTAGCCTTGTTTCCAGAACCTGGGAGAAATAGGAGTCATTTATTAATTTTATGCCGTACTTTTTAGGGTTCCGATCTTTAAAAGGAACCCTTATAGGATCACTTTGTTAGGGTTCCGATTCTTAAAAGGAATAAAAGGAACCCTTATAGGATAGCGTCCACAAGCAGAGAATTCTCACACCCCAGCATCACACAATGGCATTCCGTGGTAGTTTTAGGTATGCTGCGTCCAAATGTTGGAATGATATCCCACCTCCAGTCCATGAAGCTCCCAGTAGGTATGTCTTTGGGCGCATGCTCAAGGCACATTTTCTTCAACAACAGAGGCTACCATTCCCTGTTAGAATTCTTCGACGCAACCTTTAACGCTAAAAAGTATTTATTTATTTTAATATATATTTTATACTGCACAATTTAACTTTTTCATTCTTTACACAAGTAAGAATCTAGGTCTTCTTTATTTAAATTGATTTATGAGTGCTTTTAGTTCCATATAGTCTATGTCAAAATATAAACATACACCATACATACACCAATTTTACATGTTAGTCTGTATTTATGTATTGATAGTATATTTAAGTATAAGTATACAAGTATTTACGTACACAACCTTAGCAGATGGCACGCGCGATCACTACTGGCACTAACTGAAAACCAGCGCTGAGGGCCCCCGCCCTCAGCACAATGCTAAGTTAGGGCCTTTTGCACAGCAGAGGGAAAGAACACACCGCGGCACTCACTACCTAGGGTCTGTTGTGTAATAAACGCCATTTCTTTCTTCTTCTTTCTTTCAGGATCACTTTGTAGTCTGTCTGTCTGTCTGTCCGTCTGTCACGACCCCTTTTCTCAGGAACGCGTGGAGGTATCATGTTGAAATTAATATCGATTACTCAGGTCTATGGTTCCTTGGAGCTGTGAAAAAATTAAACTTCTAGGTCCACGCAATCAAAAGAGACCGCGATAAAGTCATAATTTTGCTGATTTTGCTGAATTTGTATGAACTCGCGTGGAACTCGCAAGGGAATCAAAACCTATAGGGTACTTCCGGTTGGCCTAGGGTCATGAAATTTGGAATGAAGGAAGGTCTTATAGCACAAATAAAGGGAAAAATCCGAAAACTGTAAATTTTTGTCTGTCTGTCTCACCGCTCAGAAACGCATGTAGGTATAAAGTTGAAATTAATATCAATTACTCAAGTCTGTGATCTCTTAAAGTTGTGAAAAAATTAAACTTATAGGTCGACGCAATCAAAAGATACCGCATATGTCTCAATTATGCTGAAATTGCTTGATATTCAAGGGAATCAAAACCTAGAACCGGGAAGAACCCCCGTTGAAATATAATCATGAAATTTGGCACGAAGCAAGGTCTTATAACACAAGTAAAGGGAAACATCTGAAAACGGCAAATTTCTGTCTTCCTAAAAAAATATTCAATTTGGTTTACATGGATGACATCACACTTTAGTTTTTTATGTGGAAACCTAATTACACGTGTTACGCTCTCCAAGTGTGATCGGAACCCTTGGTGCGCGAGTCCTACTCGCACTTGGCCGGTTATTTTTTATCGGCGCACAAGGCATGGCGAATATAAGTGCGGCTTACCTAAACCCTTCCATCTCTCTACGGCTGTCACAGAAGGGCGTGTATCCGTAGGGCGCGCCGCCCAAGTCCAGGTCCACTAGCTCCTTCAAATCGGCTCGGACGATCTGAGACACACAACAACTATAAAGTTAATATTCCGCGTTGCTGTCAGCCGGACATGAAAGGGTGTGCTGCTCTATGTATCCCTCCATAGGTTGCTGAAATCTTTAATCATATCTTGCCTTTTCAACCGACTTCAAAAAAAGGAGGAGGTTCTCAATTCGACCCGTATGTTTTTTTTTGTTTTTTTTTTTTCTATGTTTGTTACGCGATAACTCCGCCAATTATGAACCGATTTGAACAAATCTTTTTTCGGCGTATAGGTAATACCTCAAGGGTGGTCCCATTGACACCAGGTCAGGATCTGATGATGGGATCCTGGAGAAATCGAGAGAACTCTTCAAATATTATAGGCAGACCTATAGTGATTTTTGTGTTTTTCATAATAACTCGTGCAAATGCATATGGTAAGCATAATATTGTGATGCGGAACTGCTGATGAAGACCACATATGGCCACCAGATCTGCTCAATACTAGTTACAAATACAATGCGTGGCTGACGGGCAGGCAACGCATAGCCTAAACTGGTGGACCTAGAGCCATGAAACTTTGTACAGGGGTTCCTTAGTCGCGTGGGGTAGCACTGATATAGGATTTGACAAAATTAATTCCCCAAGGGGGGGGGGGATAAGGGGTTACAGTTAGTATTAAACTCAATCTAATCAAATAGGGTTTGTGGAAGTCGGTTTTTTCTAAAGTTTACTTTTGTTTCAATTATAAATGATCAATATCAAGGATAAAGCACGACCTACATGAATTCACAAGTGAATCAACTTCTAAACTCACCTGATCAGCGTCAACGTAGATGACTTTCTTCACGTGCAGAGGGAACAGCACATCCAGGAACAGAATCTTGTACCCCCAGATGGTGCGTTGCCTGTCCCTCTGCTTCTGGAGCCAGCGCGGCCACTGGTACTGCACCAGCTCGTATTGGAACCCGAACTCTTGCGCCATGTAAGGAAGGCTGTCCTGAGGAGACGGAGAAGGGACATGTGTGTAGATCAAATTGCTAGTGATCAATTGATCAAGTGTTTAACGTTTTTCAGGACGTATAGTGCGACATATAAGAGTAGAAATTAAATTATAGCAACATGTGATGATTGATGATGATTGTGATGTCATTAGGTATTTAATCAATTGATAACTGCACTATCGAATTAGGTTCCTCACCTGTAATGATAATGTGTGTTTAGATAAATAAATAAATAAATAAATAAACATTCACAGACTACTGTGTGTTTTCTTTGGATTGTCTATCAAAACACGCAATAGTGCTCTAATATGTCACTTATATTGCCATTATTTATTTTCCACTCTTTTAAGTCGCACTATAAGTCTCGCTAACAGTCGGCGTGAGTGTTCGATCAATACCAAATGGGAAATCGATTATCTATTATAATTTCTATATCATCACAATATATTTTTAAACTTTCTTAGCACCGGACGCGACAAATTCACAGAGTTTTGTAATCAACATTGTATTACCTTCAACGAGGGGCTCAGATAGTTCTTCAGGAACCAGAACTTGACGGGCGACTTGGTGTGCTTGAGCACCGACATCATCATGATGCGGATGAACCGCTCGTACAGGTGGCCGGACGCGACGCTGAACACGTTGATTGTGTCGTCACCCGCCTCCGCCTCGTCGCCGCCGCTCAGGGAACTGGGTGACCAACAAGATTATTGCATCACAGTATTGCTTATGGTGCTCCTAAACGGGCCAGGATTTGCTGCAATACGTAGCCGGCAACTATTGGTGTCCCTCTCTCACTCACATGATAGAAAAATACACCAATAGTTGCCAGCCAGATATTGCAGTGAAAATATGGCCTAGGAGCACCATTAGAAAATTAGTGCGACAATCGTGGAAGATATTGGATGATTTTGATCAGCCAGCCCAAAAACCCGCAACATACGGGCCATAGAGAAGAGTCCTATTCCCAACAGCAGGACGAAATGGGCTGAGCTCATCTAATATCCAGTATACCTGAGCTGACATAGGTAATGAACTCCATAACATAATATAATCTCTCTCTCTCTCTCTCTCTTCATGACATAATCTCTTTTTAGAGATAAGCTGATCAAACAAAGCTAAGCCTTTGTTCATGCCTTTTCTGTATTGTTTATTTTTTTTTCTGACATGTGCAATAAATATATTCGAAATACGAAATACGAACTCCGTGTCTAGTTGTTCCACGCTCGCTTCTCACACAGGAGATGCGGGTTCGAATCCGGTGCTGACCATTACCAATGAGATAAGTAATTTATCGTACACTATACGGACTTTCTAACGTTGAAGGAAAACAGTGTGAGAAAACCTTCAATCTCCATAGCTGGCCATGGGCTAGCCTCCTACGCAAAATTGGAAAAATAGCACCCGGGGAAATGCCTATGTAATGTTCGCCAGCGTACCTTGCGATGGAGTTCCATATCCCACCGGAGCTGCTGTCCTCGCTCTCCACCAGCAGGTCCAGGTGCTGCTTGTCCGGCCGCTTGGCGACGCGCAGCTTGATCACGTGGCTGCGGAACGAGCTCGTCAGCACCTGGATGTCGCCGCTGCCGGCCGGCGTGTCCGTGTTCTCGTGGCTAGGGGAGGGAGAGGTTTGAGGTTGTATCGTAGACACCGCGCGTTCGTTCTACGTGCTTGTTCAGACACAGAGGGAACCGCACGGTCACAAACCGAAACCGCATGAAAAACGCGCGGTTATATCTGAACAGTTTAAATACCTACATAAATAAGACCCTCGCAGCTCACGCACGATTCTGAAGCCGCGCGGTTCGAGCAGTGCCTAAACAAGCCCTACAACGACAATCTTTGGATGGACGACTGATAGCCGTGAAAAAGTCACGGAAGATAATCTTATCGACCTAATGGAAACACGTTCATTTAAACGTAGAAGCCAGGATGTAATAAACGGAATAACTGTCACCTTTAAATGTCATTAAAAATGGAACGGGGGATGGGCTTAGTATTAAATAACCGGCCAAGTGCGACTCGGACTCGCGCACGAAGGGTTCCGTGCCATTATCTATAAAAAACCGCAAAAAAAATGTATGGGAGCCCCCCCTAAATATTAATTTAATTTTAATTTAATTATTTATTTTTTAAGTAAATAATATACTCAATATATTGTGAACATTTTAAGCGTCTACCTGCTACCATTATCAATATCGAGCAAAAATGAGCAAAAAAATCACGTTTGTTGTATGGGAGCCCCCCTTAATATTAAATTTCTTTTGATTTTTAGTATTTGTTGTTATAGCGGCAACAGAAATACATCATCTGTGAAAATTTCAACTGTCTAGCTACCACGGTTCATGAGATACAGCCTGGTGACAGACGGACGGACGGACGGACGGACAGACGGACAGCGAAGTCTCAGTAATAGGGTCCCGTTTGGCACCCTTCGGGTACGGAACCCTAAAAAATAGCTTAACTTAGAAAAAATATGTACAAAGGCGAGCTTATCTCTAATAAGAGATTTCAGTTTTGTTCAAATTATCATCTTATGTCAGAATAACTTTGTAGCTAGTTGAAAAATAACATTTGAATTGATTCAAAGCTTGCCGCGCTTTTAGGGCCTTTAGTACCTACTAAACGCCGCCGTAAGCAGCACTGTCTACAACCTACTGGAAAACGTGAGACACCCATCTACAATTTCCGTACAATGAGGTTCACTCACTCATTATGTCAATGTCATGCAGACTGCAAAACATCATTTCAACGCACCAAAGAGTATTTAATTAAAACATCACTGGCAGCCAAACTTGAAGTGGCCAAAAGGAAAAAATGAATTTCTGAGCTCTGAGATTTGTATGAAAACAAAAGTAATTAAAAACTATTAATTTTATAATTATTTTCTAAAAGTTCTACAGAATAAATAGAGACGTCGTAATTCATCAATGAATATTTAAAGTCTTTGTAGAAGTCCGGGGACGACATTGCCATATCATTTAAATTTAGTTTCATTAAAAGAAGGCTTACCTACCAAAACAAAATGGCCTTGGTATAAAGTTTTCAAGCGTGTTGTGAAGACGAGATCTTGTACCGAGACCACTTTCAATTTGTAATATCTCTCGTATTTCAGTATTTGTGGTTGGTGCGGAAACAGATATACACATTCTGTGAAAATTTCAGCTTTCTAGCTATTACGGTTCGTGCAGGCGGACCCGGTGACAGACAGGACGGACGGACGGACGGACGGACAGACGGACAGCGAAGTCTTAGTAATAGGGTCCCGTTTTTACCCTTTGGGTACGGAACCCTAAAAAGTACATGATGTTATAGTTAAGAGCCAAACCAACCTGCCGACAAACTGCCTAGCAGTTTGGCAGACTTAAATTACTTAATTAAGTGCTTTTTTCATGAATAAACGTTATAAATAAATAATAATAAACTGACAGTCGTTTCGTCATAGTGGGAACGCGCTCTTAGGTATTCTTCGAATGCTTCTTTAAATTGAGGCGTATTGGTGCGCTCTATGAGATATGTATTCTACATTGGCGACGTAATACTGGCACATACATTCGTAACGTACATACATACGTTCTCGTCGTTAGGAGTAGTTTTGTAAAATGTGTTGTCTAGATAGATAAAGCAAAAGTATGAAAGTTGTCCGTCGTCTTCCATTTTGCAATTTTAGGAACCCTGCTCTTGTTTTATATCAAATCCAATTCACATTTCAGGACCCTCTTCTATTTCAATCGTTCAGTCATACATTATCTCCAACATACTAAAAAGCCACTCTTACCACAGGGTGCTCATCCCATACAAATTAGAATTAGTAACCCTTCGTAAAAAAGAGATGGCGTGAGGAGTAAGATTTGTACTTTAAAAGCCATGGTTTTAGTTAACCTTCTAGGTGGCGCTTCTTTTGTAATAAATCTATATATCTTAGCGCCATCTCGCGGTATTTGCAATTTTTCGATGGTGTTGCACCAAGCGATAATGGCCTCGAACTAAAGAAGCTTCCGTAGCATCTCAGTTGACACCGGTGTCATATTTTGTTCTAGGTGGTATATCTGAATTAGTTTAATATTATAGTATCTGTGCTCTTACCCAACAATCTCGTAGATCTCCTCGGAGCGCCCCGGTCGCAGGCGCAGGATCCACGCGCCGGGGTTGGCCTTCAGCTGGAAGTAGCCCAGGTTGGCCATCACGATCGTGTCCATGAGGTCGGGCCGCTCGCGCGTGCCCAGTATCAGCTGCAGCCCGCGGGGGGGCGTGCCGAGCGCAGAGTCCCACGCGTGCCCTTCCAGCAGGAGGTATTCTAGCTCAAACTCGCTGTGGAGAGATTTTTTAGATAGATAGATAGTTCTTTTTAAGCCGAGCTATTTACCTTAGCTGTGCCTACAGAGTAAGTAAAGAGCTTCGTTTATCTGAGGTTGGAAGTCACTTCAACACAAGATACCTATTTTTAAACCAAACTTGGACAACATGGATCTGAATCAAGCACTTTAAACTGCACTAGCGCCATCTGCCTTGAGTTTTTGAGAGTAGGCGCCAATTAAGTTAAATATATCAAAGTGCAATGGGGTTAAAAACTGCCTATTGGTTAGAAACACTTAACAGTGCTGCCATCTACGACGAGCTTTCAGTTTTTAACCTCAATATCAATCACCGTCGCAGCGGCGCGCATGAGATTTACCGGTGGGTTTCAAACAAGTCTCACCTATGCACAAGCGTGTCAACATCCGCCAGCCGTATATTATCGAGGTCGTACACGGACTTCACACACTCGACGAGCCAATTCGGCGGAGTTCGCAGCTCCATCGACAGCAGCGGCGCGTGCGGCAGGCGCGCGAACCTTGCGAGCGCGCCGCCAGTCTGCGCGCCGGCGGACGTGAACTGCAGCTCCGGTTCTAGCACGTAGCGGTAGAAGCTGGAACAACAACATGTTGAAATGAACAAATTCCCTTCGTGTGACGCTCTCAGCGTCCGTAGCACGTAATCCCCGCGGGGGGGGGGGGTGTCAAGGCCCGGGAGCGTTTTAAAGGTGTGCGTCCACTGCGTTGGAATCGGAGCGTACGGAGCTGACGGATTTGTTGCCTTGTATTGATTTCTATGGTAGTGCGTGCACTGGATCGGCATTTCTGCGCTGGAGAGCTATATGCCTTCCTATGACGTCACCCGCCTCGTACGGAGCGTACACTCCGATTCCGATGCAGTGGACGCGCAACATATCTCTGTCCACTTTCCACAACAAACACTCCCCGCGCTCGGCATGCTACAGGTGCTGGTAAACATAGATCAATAGAGACACTAGATTTGAGTTCTAGAGTTATTAGTAACTTCTGAGTCAATGAGTGAATATGGACCCAAAGGCTCATGTTTCTGGTATAAATGGTCCTTTGAGCCGGAACCCAATTAACAAAACATGTCTGTTTGTGGTCACCTCTTGAGCGGCATGTCGGAGTTCTTGTCGTGCGGGTTCAGGAACAGCTTCACGCGGCAGTTGACGACGCGTCGCAGCAGCAGCAGCAGCGGCGCGACCCGCTGCGCCGCCAGCGACGCCGGGTCCAGCACTGCCACCACCTGCGCCGGGAGAACGAATCAACGGTTGTTCTGTGCATCTTTCCAACTTGCTACAGACCGACCAAGCTATCCATGAAATGTCAGAAATCAGAACTAAGACCGCCATCATTGAAACGCTGTTCTATGCACGGACGAAATTCCCAAATATGGCAATACTAGAAAGCCACTAGCGCCACCCGTCAGTTCACAGCTAAGGTGGCACATCTGTAAGCTATCGGACGCTACATTATCGGAAAAAGGGACAAAGACACGTTCAAAAAATCTGTCTCTTATTTATTAAACTTTAATCAATAGCGGTCTAACAACTTAGATTAATTTTGCCAATGTCACGTATTTTGTATGTTTCTCTGTATTTGGGCAGGTCAACTTTCAAGAACCTGGAAATGTTTGTGATCAATTTGTTGTTGCTGTTCTAGTACTAGACTGTGTTTCACCGAATAGTTCCTTTGGATCAAGGCATTTTCGTAGTTAACCTTTGACAATAAAGACTTCGACAAAGGAACTACTCGGTGAAACGCATTCTACCCAGAGTCCTACTCTATTCGCCTACTGTCTCTTTTTCGCAACTTCGCGAAGTTTTGACATAGCCCGATAATAAAATAACACTAATAGACATAAACTCATGGTAGACAGCTCTCACGAAATACTCTTTCGCTATCGCCCTCCATCATTGCTAAAGACGCACCTCCACCGCCGCCTCATCCTCGTACAGCGGCGGCATGTCCACCAGCGAGTGCTCGGTGCGCAGCGAGCTCGGCAGCGACGTGCGCGCGCGCGGGCTGCGCGACGCCAGCAGAGCGATCACCTTTAGCCGCGTCTCCGGTGACATCTCCACAGACTCTGTGTGCAGGGGGTACGGTGAATTGGGTTGTATCCAACCAAGGTAATAAGAAAATTTGAAGCATTATGTACAAAATGGCTTGATTGTCAGAATTGTGTATTTCCAGCAGTTGTAATTTAGTCATATTTATGGAAAAAAGACAGCATTTGATGCCATATACGCAACGTCACGTATTGCTATTTCATAGAACTCAGGAACAAAAGTACCTATTTTGACTAACAGGCAGGACACAAGCCTATTGGGTCTGAGATAATGGGCAGTCCGGCCGGGTAGACCTCAGAACAATAACTAAAGCATAGAAGTAGCCTAAAAATAGCAGTTATCAGAAACGAGTCTATCTCAACATTCGTTTATGCCCTAACTGATGTGTAAGAGCGAGACAAATGTCAAGTCAGTTTAAACGTCCTCTAAACGCAATCGAATACGGCCTTATCTGCCTGTCTTGCTTCACGAAAGTGATGGGAATACGATAATAATGACGATAAAATATATCGATAGTATGTGCTAATAACTATCAAAATGATGATGAATCATGAGAAGCCCCGCAGAATGGTAATGTGCATATCAAATCCATGCGGACCATTAATAACTCTTTATTATATTTAAATATCCAACTACAAATACTTAATGAATCTGCCTATGTTGACAGATATCAAGGTTGCTCTAGATTGCATCTGACCAAAACAAAATTCAGCCCCCTTATACGCTAAGTCAGTGATGATCACTCAATAATGATCCGTAAAAATTAAGAAGCTATTGGTGTCCTTCAATTAATGTGTAACCAAAGAATATCAATATAAGTTGGCTTATCACTGAGTTAGCGAATAATGGGGCAGCTATGTAGGTATGTCAGGTACCTCAGTACTTTATTTATCATCAGCGTATTTAAAATTATGAAGATATTGCTGAAAAATTAACAAGTATCATTATTTGATGAAATCTTAGTAATGAAATCTTAGTAGTCAGAAAATATTGCCAAAAATCTTTATTTTCTGCCAAATTTTAAGTTGTGTTGAAAATGAAAGTATGATTAATTTCGTATGCGTAAGGTTTATTTAATATAATTCACATTCAGCTGCCTCTTCTCAATGTCTCGTTGTGTTTTCCGGAACATGTTGTCCACTACACTGATTGTAATTAATTTGTAATTTTAAGTAAGTACTTCAGTGTCCACAACAATCTTTTGTTCTGCTTTTCTCATAGGTTTTGAACTTTATCTCGAGGTTGGAGCCTGTAATCAAGATAAATACAAGATAATTTCTGATCTCATCTGATTTCAAAACCTTAGGCCCGTATTATTAGGTCGCTCTCCGGTATGCGAAATATCTCAAAATGACAGCTTTGATTTATTTAAGGGCATCAACTACAAAAGCGTTTTTATAAACCAAATTCTTTCTTCTTTCTTAATTTAACGGCAATGGTAATGTATGAGTAAAGTAGAAGTCGTATGTAATATGACCATGTATCTAAAGTCAACTCTGAAGTCCATGAATTGACTGGAATAAATTTATCGATATTTACAAAAGATGTCATCTTGTTCCCATCTCTATCGACAATACTTCGGAATAAAAACATTTCAGAAATTTGATAAAAGGCCGAGATAGATAACTCCAGCGTAGGAAACCATGGATGATTTATAAAGTTTATAGCTTTTACGTGTTTCCACAATAGGTCCAGGGAGATATCTATTAGAAATCTGGGCTAAACTCACCGATTGAAATAATATGTATCCCGTATGGTTTTTCCTGTTACATACGCGGCACTTACAGCCACTTAAGCACAAGACTTTATTGATTATTGGGTGGAGATAGATGGACGATAATTTAGCCAAGAAACACAATAAAATAAACTTTTCTATTAACTGATAGATGATTTAAAAATAATTCGTGGTTATGTTTACATAATAATACGGACAGTGACAGCTCATAGCTTAGAAAGTCCAATAAAATTAAAAAGTATATTACGATACGTCACTTACGGGCAAATAGTGAACTTTTCTATTTGGTTGAATAAAAAGGTTGCAAAACACCATTAAGTGAACAAGTTCAGTAGTACACGGTTCCTGGAGTCACATGATGGCTCGTGCATTGTCATTGCAACCAAAATGCTGACTTTCATATTTAGTCGTATAAAAAGGTTGCAAATTCAAAGAAAGGGACTGAATTTGTATTCAACCACAGAGGCTTAGCCAGGGGGCCTTGGGG
>CAUOQF010000134.1:0-15966 GCA_963457715.1 Argyresthia albistria | reverse complement strand
GAAGGGTGCCAAACGGGACCCTATTACTGAGACTTCGCTGTCTGTCCGTCCGTCCGTCCGTCTGTCTGTAACCAGGCTGTATCTCATGAATCGTGGTAGTTGAAATTTTCACAGATGATGTATTTCTGTTGCCGCTATAACAACAATACTAAAAATTAAAAGAAATTTAATATTAAGGGGGGCTCCCATACAACAAACGTGATTTTTTTGCTCGATATTGATAATGGTAGCAGGTAGACGCTTAAAATGTTCACAATATATTGAGTATATTATTTACTTAAAAAATAAATAATTAAATTAAAATTAAATTAATATTTAGGGGGGGGGGGGGGCTCCCATACAATATTTTTCTTTTTTTGCGGATTTTTTTAGATAATGGTACGGAACCCTTCGTGCGCGAGTCCGACTCGCACTGGCCGGTTATTTTAATTCGCGGCCACCGATATCTTTATCATTATTTGGTATCATAATGTAGATATAAGCATTGCTGTAAACCATTTCGAAGCTGAGATTAGAGCTTCAAGTAACACTTTTTCTACTGAAAAAAGTTTAAAGTGAGTCATCTCAGCCCCGAAATGATTTAGCTATTGTACTGCATAAGATTAGCTTATTTTTAATTGCTATTTCAAAATTTATAACTTTCATGAGTGGCCGCCGATACTCGAAATCGACCAAACTCTATGGAAACGTCAAAACGACGCCAACATTACCCAATGCCATTTATTCTATGTATATTGTAAGCAAATGCTGTGCTTAATCCATATATGTATAATGTTCAATATACTTTGTACTGACCTAGATTTTGCCTAAAATGTTTTATAGAAATTGTTTAGAGTGAGGTCTATTTTTTGGTTTCTTGCTATTTGCATGTCCATTATTTTTGTCGCCGGACATTTGGCTGGAGATCTGCTTTTTTCGAGGTTGGTTCAACCCTTCTCGGCACTGTTAGGTGGCGATGACGGTCCACATTACATTTATTTATCGTCAGGGTTTTACCAGGCAGAAGCATTAACTTACGAGATTGGAAATAAACTCAATTCTCTCAATTAATATCTACGCGATTTTTCAAGCGCCAGACAATAAAATATAACTTCAACATGACTGTGTTGTCGTAACGCTCCGTTCCTAGGTCCCGCCCGCGGCGGCGTAGCAGCTACGCGGTGCACGCAGGGCGCAGAGCTTTCGTAACGCCAGTGTGCGTAGCAAATGTATTAGTGTAACAATCAAACATCTTGATACCTACTTATAGAGCGCGATATAAAAGAGTAAAAAATAAATAATGGCAACATAACATATCATGTGACATAGAGCACTATTGCGTGTTTTGATAGACAATCCAAATATGGCAGTATGAAACGCGCAGTAGTGTGAATGTTGCCATCATTTAATTTTAATTATTTTATGTCGCACTATAGTTAGTTAAATTCTCAGAACATAACTCTTAAATTATACGGATTAAAAGTAAGGAAAATAAACGGTCAAGTGCGAGTTGGACTCGCGCACGAAGGTTTCCGTAGGTACCATTACCTATCTATAAAAACGACAAGAAAATCATTCTGTTGATGGGAGCCCCCATATTTATTTTATAACGGCAACAGAAATACATCATCTGTGAAAGAAGATAGGCAGCTGCCGCACCGCCTATCAAATTGAATGTTTCGAGGTCGTATTTTCCGAATATATCAATTTCATTACAAGGATTTTTTGTATGTTTTTCATATATTTTAGAAAGCTGGGAGGAAGAAAATAAATGCATGTAAAAATTCAAAATCAAAACGTAATTAGCAAACAGACACGGAACACGACATTGGACTCGGCAACTGAACTCTCTAACTATCACGGTTCATGAGATACAGCCTGGGGACTACTGGGCAGGCAGTCGCTCACGTCCGAAGGAATCTTGGAACCTACAGCCCTTCACGTCCTCCCCGGGCGCCTGGTGCTAACGAGCGACAAAACATCCACCATCATCATCAAATATCTCAAGACATTAATCTCCAGGTTCTCAAAAGAGACCCTGACCACTTGACACTGGCAAAATTAACCTCAAAAGAGGTTAGGAAGCCATTAATAAAAAGAAGAAGAGATACAGCCGTAACAGACGGACGGACAGCGGAGTCTTAGTAATAGGGTCCCGTTTTACTCTTTAGGTACGGAGCCCTAAAAAGTCTTATTTAGGGTGGATTTTACCAACAAAAGTTATGCGAAAATTACTATCCCGGGGATAATTTGTATGACAACAACAGTTCAAAATGAGGTCATTCAGAGAAATAGTCTAACAACAGTGAATAACTTTTCCCAGTTCGATCGACATAATGGCAAACGGAAAAAAGTATCTCGTAACATTGGAAACTTGTATAAATAAAGCAGACAAACGAAGTAAGGTAAGATTACATAAGTGCCGAGAAGGGCAGATCCTACGAAAACCAAGATGTAAGAAAACAAAGGATAAGGAAATAAAGTAAGCCTTTTAGGGTCGCTCGCTGTGCATATCACCCTCCGCGAGGGGGCGCCACCTATCACGCGCCCTCTGACCGCGGCGGTAGGGGTGCGGGGCGCGGGGGGCGATGCGGCTCATATCAACTCTTATCATTAGCAGGTGTGCCACGCACGGCCCTACAACTCGCAAAATACAGCGTTGCGTGAACAAAAGATGTCCTTTGGCAGGTTGATCTGTAGGTCCAAAGGATGGATTTAAGAAGTGGATGGAGCCACCTGGATGTGTGATGCAGGGGCAAGAGAGGGTGAGGGGTAAAGTTTGTATGGGCAAAAATAAAATACTTCACTTATGTTCAGTTCAGTTCAAAATTTTTATTGACCACTAGCTGACCCGGCAGACTTCGTACTGCCTCAATCGATAAATAAAAGACTTTATTGAATAGCAATAAAGTTAAAATTGACTCTAGAAAACGATTGACTCTAGAAAACGTTTGTATGGGAAATAGAAAAGGGCTGTTTTTAGGGTTTTCCCGGAAATTATTCGATTTTTTCTCGCCTTTTAAACCTTCCCTAGACCTCCACGAACATTTCAAGACTAAGATAAGATAAATCCGTTCAGCCGTTCTCGAGTTTTAGTGAGACTAACGAACAGCAATTTATTTTTATATATATAGACTAGCTGACCCGGCAGACTTCGTACTGCCTCAATTTAATATGAACTTTATTGAATAGCAATAAAGTTCAAATTCACTCTAGAAAACGATTGACTCTAGAAAATGTTTGTATGGGAAATAGAAAAGGGCTGTTTTTAGGGTTTTCCCGGAAATTAATCGTTTTTTTCTCGCCTTTTAAACCTTCCCTAGGCCTCCACGAACATTTCAAGACTAAGATAAGATAAATCCGTTCAGCCGTTCTCGAGTTTTAGTGAGACTAACGAACAGCAATTCATTTTTATATATATAGACTAGCTGACCCGGCAGACTTCGTACTGCCTCAATTTAATATGAACTTTATTGAATAGCAATAAAGTTCAAATTCACTCTAGAAAACGTTTGTATGGGAAATAGAAAAGGGCTGTTTTTAGGGTTTTCCCGGAAATTATTCGATTTTTTCTCGCCTTTTAAACCTTCCCTAGACCTCCACGAACATTTCAAGACTAAGATAAGATAAATCCGTTCAGCCGTTCTCGAGTTTTAGTGAGACTAACGAACAGCAATTCATTTTTATGTATATAGACTAGCTGACCCGGCAGACTTCGTACTGCCTCAATCGATAAATAAAAGACTTTATTGAATAGCAATAAAGTTAAAATTGACTCTAGAAAACGATTGACTCTAGAAAACGTTTGTACGGGAAATAGAAAAGGGCTGTTTTTAGGGTTTTCCCGGAAATTATTCGATTTTTTCTCGCCTTTTAAACCTTCCCTAGACCTCCACGAACATTTCAAGACTAAGATAAGATAAATCCGTTCAGCCGTTCTCGAGTTTTAGTGAGACTAACGAACAGCAATTCATTTTTAGGGTTCCGTACCCGAAGGGTGCCAAACGGGACCCTATTACTGAGACTTCGCTGTCCGTCTGTCCGTCCGTCCGTCCGTCCGTCCGTCCGTCCGTCTGTCACCGGGTCCGCCTGCACGAACCGTAATAGCTAGAAAGCTGAAATTTTCACAGAATGTGTATATCTGTTGCCGCACCAACCACAAATACTGAAATACGAGAGATATTACAAATTGAAAGTGGTCTCGGTACAAGATACGTCTTCACAACACGCTTGAAAAGTTTATACCAAGGCCATTTTGTTTTGGTAGGTAAGCCTTCTTTTAATGAAACTAAATTTAAATGATATGGCAATGTCGTCCCCGGACTTCTACAAAGACTTTAAATATTAATTGATGAATTACGACGTCTCTATTTATTATGTAGAACTTTTAGAAAATAATTATAAAATTAATAGTTTTTAATTACTTTTGTTTTCATACAAATCTCAGAGCACAGAAATTAATTTTTTCCTTTTGGCCACTTCAAGTTTGGCTGCCAGTGATGTTTTAATTAAATACTCTTTGGTGCGTTGAAATGATGTTTTGCAGTCTGCATGACATTGACATAATGAGTGAGTGAACCTCATTGTACGGAAATTGTAGATGGGTGTCTCACGTTTTCCAGTAGGAGTAGGTTGTAGACAGTGCTGCTTACGGCGGCGTTTAGTAGGTACTAAAGGCCCTAAAAGCGCGGCAAGCTTTGAATCAATTCTTCTTCTTCTTCTTCTTTTTATTAATGGCGTCCTAACCTCTTTTGAGGTTAATTTTGCCAGTGTCAAGTGGTCAGGTTCTCATTTGAGAACCTGGAAATTATAATGTCTTGAGATGATTTGATGACTATGATGATGATGATATGTCGCTCGTTAGCACTACCCGGGAAGGACGTGAAGGGCTGTGGGTTCCAAGTAATTCCTTCGGACGTGAGCGACTGCCTCCCCTTGAATCAATTCAAATGTTATTTTTCAACTAGCTACAAAGTTATTCTGACATAAGATGATAATTTGAACAAAACTTTTTGGGTATTTCATGAAAAATACAGTTACAGATCACACATATACAGGGTGGAACAAACGAATGGGCCCTGGAGGGAAAGTACCTTAAAATCTCAAGATATCCGTCCGTCCGTCTGTCTGTCACCAGGCCGTATCTCATGAACCGTGGTAGCTAGACAGTTGATATTTTCACAGATGACGTATTTCTGTTCCCGCTATAACAACAAATACTAAAAACAAAATAAATTTAATATAAAGGGGGCTCCCATACAATTAACGTGTTTTTTTGCGGTTTTTTTAACCGACTTCCCAAAGGAGGAGGTTTACAAATTTTACAATTCGTCCGGATGTTTGTTTTTTTTTTTTATGTATGTGCCTCGATAGCGCCTAAACGGATGGACCGATTTGGAAAATTAGACCGATTAGACCTATAGTGATTTTTGTGTTTTTCATAATAACTCGTGCAAATGCACATGGTAAGCATAATATTGTGATGCGGAACTGCTGATGAAGACCACATATGGCCACCAGATCTGCTCAATACTAGGTACAAATACAATGCGTGGCTGACGGGCAGGCAACGCATAGCCTAAACCGATGGACCTAGAGCCATGAAACTTTGTACAGGGGTTCCTTAGTAGCGTGGGATAATGGTACGGAACCCTTCGTGCGCGAGTCTGACTCGCACTTGGCCGGTTTTATTATATATATAGATAGATAGATAGATAGATAGACTAGCTGACCCGGCAGACTTCGTACTGCCTCAATTTAATATGAACTTTATTGAATAGCAATAAAGTTCAAATTGACTCTAGAAAACGTTTGTATGGGAAATAGAAAAGGGCTGTTTTTAGGGTTTTCCCGGAAATTATTCGATTTTTTCTCGCCTTTTAAACCTTCCCTAGACCTCCACGAACATTTCAAGACTAAGATAAGATAATTCCGTTCAGCCGTTCTCGAGTTTTAGTGAGACTAACGAACAGCAATTCATTTTTATATATATAGATAGATAGATAGATAAAATCATACATACTCAACTTATGCAGCTGTGATTTGGCAAGTAAGAAGTTTAAATAACTAGGATGTAAGTTCAGTAATTATTTTTAAAGATTTGCCCCCACAAAGGTCAAAAAAGGGTGCAAAATTTTGTGCAAAATACAAAAAAACCCAGACGTATGAACCTGTAATTTGGGAGGTTTATTTTCAGGACGGTATGTTTTAACCGACTTCGCAAAGGAGGTTTACAATTAGTCCAGATGTTTTTTTTATGTATGTGCCCCGATAGCGCCTAGACGGATGGACCAATTTGGAATATATATTTTTTTTTTGAAAGGTTCTACCTTCAAATTGGTCCCATTGACACCAGGTCAGGAGGAGAAATCGAGGGAAATGTTCAAATATTAGGCAGACCTATAGTGATTTTTGTGTTTTTAGTAATAACTCGTGCATTTACTCACGGTAAGCATAATATTGTGATGGGAAACTGCTGATGAAGGCCACATATAGCCACCAGATCTGCTCAATACTAGGTACAAATACAATGCGTGGCTGACGGGCAGGCAACGCATAGCCTAAACCGGTGGACCTAGATCTATGAAACTTTGTACAGAGGTTCCTTCGTAGCGTGGTGTAGCACTGAGATGGGATTTGACAAAATTAATTCCCCAAAGCGGGGGGGGGGGGATAAGGGGTTACAGTTTGTATTAAACTCAATCTAATCAAATAGGGTTTGTGGAAGTCGGTTTTTTCTAAAGTTTACTTTTTGTTTCAATTATTTGGGTGCTAATTAAACAGACTTCTTTTTAACCTATTTCTCAAAGGAGGAGGTTTACAATTCGTCGGAAGGTTTTTTTATGTATGTGCCCCGATTGCGCCTAGACGGATGGACCGATTTGGAAAATTATTTTTTTGTTTGAAAGGGTTTACCTTCCCATTGGTACTATGGACCACCAGGTCAGGATCTGATGATGGGATACTGGAGAAATCGAGGGAACTCTTCAAATATTATAGGCAGACCTATAGTGATTTTTGTATTTTAGTAATAACTCGTGCATTTACTCACGGTAAGCATAATATTGTGATGTGGAACTGATGATAAAGACCACACATGACCACCAGTACTGCTCAATACTAGGTACAAATACAATCTACTATGCGTCGCTGACGGGCAACGCATAGCCTAAACCGGTGGACCTAGAGCCAAGTTCTTTGTACAGAGGTGCCTTATGTAACGTAGGGTAGCACTGAAATGGGATTCAACGAAATTAATTCCCCTAGGGGGGGAAATAGGGGGTTACAGTTTTGTAAGGTGGAGCGTTGGAGAGATGAATTAAAGACGATAGCTCGAGTATGACTGAGAGTATATTGAGTAAATGCAAGATATATATTGACACTAAACTAGGTTATGCATGATCTTACACTACACCTTCCCCGTAAGGGAAAATAAAATAATATTATAATTTTATTTTATTTCTTAATTCTAAATTTTTTGCTAAATAGGTTGATGAAATACATTTTTCCACTATAATCATTCATTTGACTTTTAATTCTATATTTAGTTAGGTATATAATATTATATTCTTAGGTAAAAAAAAATCAAGTTATTAATCAAATCTTTCCATCTAATACTTTCTAAACTGTACTGTTTTGAAAATATAAAAAGTAAGTTTAAGTTTAGTAAATAAATGTTTCTACTATTATCTTTAATTGACCTATAAATGCCGAATATTTTACAAATTATGTGAAATTTAAATTTTAAATGGTTTTGTGCGATTTTTATGTACTATATCCTCTTTTCCGTTCTTTAAAATTTTCACATTGCATCCTAAATCTTCAATAATTAAGTATGGACCATTATATATAGCATCTATCTTATCGCCTGTTTCATTCTTTAGTAGTAAATAATTTCCTTTCGTATATTCTACCTCATTTAGCTTTCTATCGTAACTCTCCTTTCTCCTCTGTTTGCTCTGTTCTAAATTAATCTTTGCGTCGCGTTGGGCGACCTGCAACCTATATTTAAATTCTAGGGGGTAATTATCATAGTTATACAAAGGGTCTACGTTACCTGTATCAAAATTACATGGTAATTTTGCCGTTTTTCCAAACACCAACTCGTGTGGTGTGTATCGAGTTTCTGTGTGCACAGTGTTGTTGTGCGCAAAACACCAGTACGGCAGCCAACTACTCCAATTGTCCGCACGATTCTCGCAGTTTATTCTAAGATACGCACCCATTGTTTTGTGTGTATTCTCCAGTGCACCTATTGATTCGTGGTGGTAGGCTGTGGATGTGAGCTGCTTTACGCCTAATAATTCGCATATTTGTTTCATAGTGCTGCAAATGAACTCTGTACCGCGATCTGTAGCGATTTCCCTGGGTATCGAAAATCGAAGTACAAAGTTATCTACAAATGCTTTAGCGACTGATGACGCATCCTTGCTACGTAATGGGTATGCCTCTACAAATTTTGTCAGCTCGCACTGCAACGTGAGCGCGTAGCAATTACCTAGTTCATCTTTAGGTAGTGGTCCTACTATGTCAAGGTATATTTTTTCTAAGGCGCTATTACACGTAGTTGTTATTTGCATTGGTTGTCTTATTTTTATACTATGTTTTTGTGTCTGACATTTTTTACACTTCGTTACAAAATCTAATATATCCTTATCCATGCTGGGCCAATAATAAAATTTCTTTATGTTGTTAGTCATTCTTCTGATTCCCGCGTGGCCGCTTGTGGGCAATAGATGGAAGTCATTGATGATGACGCGTCTATCGTCTAAGTTATTTATTCTTTGAACACCTTTTATTATACATATACGTGGTCCTGACCACTTTTTACACGCTTTGATTTCACATATTAGTCCCGCTATAAATTCTTCATTATTGGTGTCTCTTATTATGCATAATTCGTCAATGCCAACTTTATTACAAATATCGGATAAATCTCTCACCAATTCGGCTCGCGTAACTGGTGATCGAGAATACCCCATTAAATGAATGCATGACTTGCTTGGGACATAAATAAAATATTTTGTACTATCTGACACTATACCTTCTTTTATCAACGCGTTATATTTTTGTCTATTGATTACGCTTAACTCTACCAAATTTTTGGGTTTTTTAATGATCTCCACAACTCTTGGCTTGTCAGACCTTGAGTTTTGAAGAGGATTATCGACCCTAAAATTTGAGTTTTCCTCTTTTAACTTTTCATTCATCCTTTTCGCTTGCGCTCTGGTCATTACATTCATAACTCGCTCGTTTAACTCTTTTAATTCTCCACTGCTTATTGTTATCCTTGATAAAGCGTCTGCTGCTGAATTTTGTGCACCCTTAATGTATTCTATTACAAAATTATATTCTTCTAACTGTAATCTAAACTTCACTAGTCTACTTGACGGGTCACGCATGCCAAACAGATAAACAAGGGGTCTGTGGTCTGTCTGTATCTTAAACTTACGGCCATATAAATAGGGTCTAAAATATTTCACGCTCCACACGATCGCTAAAAGCTCTTTCTCAATTGTAGGATAATTCTTTTCTGCTTTGTTTAGACCGCGGCTAGCATAAGCTATAGGCCTTCCATCGCTATTGCATAGCACCGAACCGATGGCTGTTCCAGAAGCATCTGTTTGTAGTAAAAATTCATTATTTGGTGAAAAGTTTGGATATGTAAGTACTGGCGGTTGAACAAGAGCGGTTTTTAAATACTGAAAAGCACCTTCGCAGTCTTTGTTCCAATCAAAAGTCGCGTTTTTACAACATAGTTTATTAAGAGGACAAGCTTTCTCTGCAAAGTTTGGAATAAACTTTCTATAGTAGTTTGCAAATGCTACAAAGCGTTTTGTTTCGTCACTATTTTGTGGTCTGGGATAATTTTCCAAAACTTTTGTTTTTAGTGGATCAGGTGAAATTCCAGTTTCAGACACTAGGTGGCCTAAATAGATAATTTCCTTTTGTAAAAATTTACATTTTGCCGGATTTAATTTTAAATTCACCTTTCTTAGACGTGTAAATACGTCCATTAAATTTTTGTTGTGGTTTTCCAAATTTCTGCCAAAAACACACAAATCATCCAAATATACTAAACATTTTTCATAATTTAAACCTGACATTGCTACTGTTATCATTCTGCTGAAAGCACTCGGACTGGTTTTTAATCCCATCGGTAGCCGTGTCATTTGATACTGGTTTTTACTTGTCGTGAACGATGTATATGGTCGGCTATTTTTGTCTAAGTTCATTTGATAAAATCCCTGATAAAGGTCTAATGTACTGAAATATACAGCTCCTGACAACGAATCTAATATATCTGTAATATTTGGCAGAGGAAACTTGTCATCCTTAATTTGATTATTTAATTTTCGGTAATCAATAACAACTCGCCACTTTTTGATACCTGTTGAATCCAATTTTTTCGGTACTAGCAAAAGTGGGCTTGACCAAGCACTTCTTGTCTCTTCAATCAATCCATCTTTCAACATACCATGTATTTGCCTATCTATTTCGTCCTTTTGTGCGTGGGGCAGCCGGTACGGCTTTACATATACCGGCGTGCTATGGTCTTGCAACTCTATAGTCTGTTCATATAGCGCTGTTGTGGTTAATTTGTCTCCTGGTAAGTGAAATACATCTGGAAACTTTGCACAAATACTTTCGATCGCCTTTTTTTCTTCTTCATTTAAATCACTAATTTTTAACAAAGAGAATAATGATTTTACTCGTTCTGAATTCATTGTAGGTTTACTGAACTGACATATATGGTAGTCATTTAATTTACTAGTATGAACATTAAAATAATTTAAAGTTACTTCCTCTTCTCTTGTATTCAAGATT
Source organism: Argyresthia albistria (assembly GCA_963457715.1). Taxonomy (NCBI): domain Eukaryota; kingdom Metazoa; phylum Arthropoda; class Insecta; order Lepidoptera; family Argyresthiidae; genus Argyresthia; species Argyresthia albistria. Next base: position 5,160 of record CAUOQF010000134.1, on the reverse strand, counting down.
CTGATAGCAATTTTTCCATTTTCCGGTTTTGTTATCATATTCGCGAGGTACACTCCGCTACATAACTCCTGTGAGGTAACTACGCACTCCTCTTTTACGCTCGTGTCAATATAGTGTATAGATTCACTACGTGCGGGCACGGTTAAATATGATGAACTTGTAGGTTGAAAATAGTTTACTTTCAGAGTTAATAATTTACCGTGTAATGTGTATAGCTGTACTAAATTCAGTTCAAAATCTATAGTTGCCTTAAAACTTTTGAGAAAATCTTGTCCTAAAATTCCGTCTGTTTTGCATGGTAATCTGTCGAAAACATAAAACTTGTGCTCTAGAATGTACCCATTTGAATTCAACTGTAGGTAAACAAAGCCTTCTGAGTTGACTGTACCTCCAACTACATTTATGCTCAGTCTCTCTTTATGGATTGTAATATGTAAACTTTGAATGAGTTCTTTCTTAACTACAGAGATTGAAGCTCCGGTATCCAAGAGCCATTTACAGTCACGATCTCCTAATTTTATTGATACCTTGTTTAAACTATTTGATACATACAAATAATCAGGCACGAAAAAAATGATTCAATGAGTCTGATTGTTGATCAAAGTCGTCATGTTGCTGCCAATTTGAGCTATCCGGTGGGGTCGATGCATTTACGTTCTGGTTCAATGCATCTTCGTTTGTTGACCCATGGAAGTGATTCATAGCACCTCTGAATGGTCTTCCACGGAATGTTCCCCTAAAGTTATTCCAGGGACGTTGAGGGCGGGATGGGTATCTATCATAATTTGTATTTGACTGACCTCTATAATATCCGCGCTGTCCACGCTGTCCACGTACTCCTCTGTGGTACCTGTGGTAGCCTCCTCGCGACATCGTCTGGTACATGTTATTGACTTGAGCAGCTGAAGTTGTCGCCAGGTCTTCTTCTTGTGCTGCTTGAATTGCGTCCTTCAAGGTGCTGTAATTGCGGGCAGTGATTATCGTACCAAGTCGTCTATTTCGTAGGCCGTCGGCGAATCTTTTTATTGCTAATTTCTCATTGAGTGGCCGTAAAATTTTATAATGATTTGGGTTACCGTCTGCCTGCGAAATAGTTAAGTCGACAAATAATTCGGATATGTCTTTTCCGAAATCAGCCACTGACCTTTCATGTTGTTGAGATGTTTGCAATCGGGTCTGTATCGCCGTCGCTGCCTTTTGCGGTAACAGTTGCTTACGCATGTCACAGAGAAGTTCGTCAACCTTTTCATACTTATCAGATAATTTTAATTTTGCAGACTGAGACAACCGAGTTTTCAGCACGAATGTTATCAATTGACTCTGTGACGGCGCACTTAAAATACTGCAATAATATTCGATTCCGTCTATCAGTTCCTTGGTATTTTGTTCGTTATCTGTCATTACTGGCAAGAGGTGGAGGGCCACTTTAACATCAAAATTTGCCATTTTGGTAGTGGGCTCGTTCTGACTATCACTATAAGAGTCGCTTTCCTTGCTATCAATATTCTGTGGTAGTTTGACTTCGTCTTCCCCAGAGTTACACAATCTACTTATTTCAATATAAACGTCTTTAAACCTAGAGCAGTAATCATAAATTAATCGCGCATCTGAGTCTTCTAACTCTAATTTACTTAGTCTTTCTACGCAATGATTGTACTCCGTCAACAACTTATTGAATTCTAATACTTTTACTTCAACTGCCTTACTACTTTCTCTCCTACATGGTCCAACTTTAATTAGATAAGTTCTTATGCTTATTATTTTTTCATATAGACTCTTAATATTTTCCGCCATAAAAATCGCACTTTACATCTGATCAATTTACGGATACCTAATTATATAGAATAGAGTATACAGTAAACAAAACAACAAAAGTAAGTAGTAAACAAAATTGTCTATATCATTTTAAGTATCATTATCTTTACCATTGTTCTTTTTCAACTAAACGGCACTTCACATTTATTTACGAAACATTGTACATACCGCGAACACTTTCAACTTAATTGGAGACGTTATCCGATGCCTCAATCTCGATGGGACCTTGGCGTCCCTGTGCAGCTAGGCGGGGGCTGTCCGGGGCTGGAGGGCGCTCTCACAGCTTCTGTAGGCGCAGCAACCCCGAGTTGACGCCTCGCTCGACCCGCTTGTTGAAGCATTTGTTGCAGTGGCGTATCACCATTATTATGGTAATAGCCACAAACAGTAGAACTAACACCAACATGCACCAGGATAGCATACCGATTTTCAGTTCGATGTTTGTATTTATAATATTGTTCTCATAACCAACTTGTGTGGTAATGTCGCTATTAGGCGGCTTTGGAACGTTTGAACCACACATTTTTGCTCCGATTTTTTATTTATTTTTATTATTTTAAATTTTGGTCACACGAACTTTTACTGATTGTCCATCAGGTTACTTGATGCGCGCCGCGTACACGCGCCAAACAAGGCAAGGTCGCCATGTAAGGTGGAGCGTTGGAGAGATGAATTAAAGACGATAGCTCGAGTATGACTGAGAGTATATTGAGTAAATGCAAGATATATATTGACACTAAACTAGGTTATGCATGATCTTACACTACAGTTTGTATTAAACTCAATCAGGGTATCCTAGTGTGTGGCCAGAAGCAATGTATGTGCCTGTATGTAAATGTTTATGTTTGTTTAATCTAATCAAATAGTGTTTGTGGAAGTCGGTTTTTTCTAAAATTTACTTTTTGTTCAATTATTATTATTATTCGCCTCTAAAAATCTACATTGCCTTCTAAATTACTAAGTTAGCCACAATTAACGAGCGTCTGAATGATACTATCTTAGCCACTAGTTATCTTCTATGCAAGCCACTCTAAATAGCATGGTGGCTATTGTTTAGGGTACCGTACCCGAAGGGTGCCAAACGGGACCCTATTACTAAGGCTCCCTGTCCGTCTGTCTGTCCGTCCGTCCGTCCGTACATCCGTGCGTCCAGCGGGTCCTAGAGCACGAACCGTAACAGCTAGAAAGTTGGAATTTTCACAGAATGTGAATATCTGTTGCCGCAACAACGACGAGATTGACATATTCAACTCGAGACCAGGCTTACTAAAATATCATTTGAGACGAATCTTATAAATAAGTCATAATTATTGTTTACATTATCTTTCATTTTTGAACTTCATGTTTACTCCAACTTTAATATATCCTGTGTGTATACGTAGTGGGTTTACAACTAGAATTAATCTGAAAATATCTAAGTTATATGTAATGTTGTATACCTGTTGTATAGACCTTAATAAATAAATAATAATAATATAATAAAATAAATACTGAAATAATATCAATTAAAGGGGCTCCCCATACAAGAGACTTATTTTGATACACCCACGCATTTCAATATGATGGATTTCGCGTCAACCTACGTCGTCGTTGAGGTAGCTCAGCGAGTACCTATGAAGTAGGCTCTCAATCCGTAGGTCGTGAGTTCAAATCCTCGTGAGGACATAATCTTTTTTATTAGGGTTCCGTACCCGAAGGATGCCAAACGGACCCTATTACTGACACTTTGCTGTCCGTCCGTCCGTCTGTCTGTCACCAGGCTGTATCTCATGAACCGTGGTAGCTAGGCAGTTGAAATTTTCACAGATGATGTATTTCTGTTGCCGCTATAACAATAAATACTAAAAATCAAAAGAAATTTAATATTAAGGGGGGCTCCCATACAACAAACGTGATTTTTTTGCTCAATTTTGCTCGATATTGATAATGGTAGCAGGTAGATGCTTAAAATGTTCACAATATATTGAGTATATTATTTACTGAAAAAATACACCATTAAATTAAAATTAAATTAATATTTAGGGGGCTCCCATACAATTTTTTTTTTGCGGTTTTTTATAGATAATGGTACGGAACCCTTCGTGCGTGAGTCCGACTCGCACTTGGCCGGTTATCTACTCTCATGTCATAAAGTTCCAATTACAAACTTGAAATTGAATTCATAATGACGTACTCTATAAACGCAATACAGTAAACAAATAAAAAAATAATATAACACTATGTACTTCTCGAACAAAACTAATGTTATTTATTATTAAACGATAGCGCTTGTTCTGAGATAGCGATACAGTTCTACTTTTTTTGGGAAAGGCAAGGGTCATGAAACCATACAGCCAAGGTGTTTGATAGTCTGTATCGTTGGAAAGTATTTTTTTAGTTATAGTTGACAGCCAAACAGCCACTCAGTGTTTGATAAGTACCTACCTACTTGGAGGCACGCAGGAAGATTTAAACAAAGAGGTTCATTGATCTGAGGTTTGATACTGTGGCCCTTGCTCCGCGCATGCGAAGTGATATGCTGGGTTTTGGCGGCAACAAAACGTCATCGTGACGTGACAACGTTTTGTTGTGTCTAAGCGGTCTAAGCACTGATTTATGTGGAAATATTGTTGTGTTTTAACTTTGATTTTTGTAGGAGAGACACATAAGTATGAGAGTAGAAAAAGTAGTGTATGAAACTGCACATAACTAGGTATTAAAACTCTCGTGGGATACTATTAAAAACCTCGCCCTACGGCTCGGTTTTTAAACACCCACTCGTGTTTTAATACCCCTCGTTATGCAAGTTTCATATGCATCAATTTTATAATAATTATGCATTCAAACAGTAAACTTCTAAAATATTAATACATTTATGGCAACAATAAAATATTCTACTAGCTTCTTTTTTTAACTCAGACCATTTAAAATATAACTCATCCCACATTAATTGATCGTCAAGATTTTGCTAGAATTGCACATTATGGCCACTAATATTTGAAAAGGTTTTAATCACAGACACCTGATTTTTGGGGGAGGAAAGGGGCTGTGGGGTTAGGGAGGATATAGGGGACCTCCCTTCTCAAGTTTCAGATTTAGGAAACCAGGGGTTTTTTGTTATATTTTTTTTAAACCTCATTTTGAATTTATGATACGATACAGACTATCAAACACCTTTTTACTATAGGATTTTACAAAAAGTAATTATTAAGGTAACGTAAAAAACGTACGGTTTTTGAAAATTCATAACAAAAAAGGGGCCAAGTGCGAGTCGGACTCGCCCATGAAGGGTTCCGAAGTAGCAAGTAATTATAAGACTGGATGTTTGTGTTGTAACTTTGTTTTTCATAGTATTTGTATGAATGG
>CAUOQF010000133.1:0-18564 GCA_963457715.1 Argyresthia albistria | reverse complement strand
CAGCATGAGACGCACAAACTTATAATTATAAACACACACATACACAAACTTTCACAAATTATAATATTAGTGTGATGATGATGATCGTAGATTTCGCGACTTCGCCACCGGTATGATCGCAATCTGTATTTGTAAGTCCTCTGGGTTCGAATCCTCGTTTTATGGTTTTGAGTGCGGTTTTGTTGTACCTAAGATGGTACGGAACCGTTCGTGTGCGATTCCGACTCGCACTAGATTGATTTTATTTCAACCAGTTGTTCAGGGTCCTCGATTACCTACTGTAATTTAGGTCAATAAAGACTTATTACCATTGGTGCCTGCATAGATATGTAAACGGTGTGGAACAAGAGGGACGTCAAGACAACTAAAGACAAGAGTATCTACCAAATTATTTATTTGTTAACAACAAAAACCATTTCAAATACCATGCAATTATTAATTTATAGTTCTTACTTAATAACAAGTTGAAACATAATAGCTATTTTTAAATGCTATGTAAAGGTGACGCGTCATATAATAAAGATAAATAGCAGTCAGTTAGAATATGCTGCCAAGGTAAAACTATAATTAGAACAATCAATAAGTCAAGCTAGGTTTATAAGTATAGTCATAGTCAGGGTATATGAAATGAACTACTACACTACACACGAGTAGGTAGTTCGTCAATTCATTGCATGGCATTCACGAATCAAATTATCCATACTCACAAACGACGTCATTCGTGGCAATGAACATCTTATAGATTAGATAACTACATACTAACACACAAGCGACGCGATAATTGCTACTGTCGTCTGTGAGTATGGATTTACATAATGCAACTCAGTTACACTATTTGCGTGGCCATTTTGTGTATCCGACATTTTGCCGCGCGACAAAACAAACGAAACAGCGATTAAATCGCCATCTCCGTCGCGGTATCAGTTGGAGTGGGGAGTCGCCCACACTTGTCCCTCGGTCTGGCTCCGCCGGTGTTCACTGCTTGAGTATGGCGCTCATGAGCGCGTCCTTCAGTCTCTTGGTGACGCCCTCCAGCACGTCTGCTTTCACCCGCAGCAGCTGGTTCCTCTCCTCCAGGTCTAGCGCTTGCTGTTCCATTTGCAACTCCTTGAGCTTGCGCGTCATGCGCGAGCGCTTGGACGCCTCGTTGTTCTTGTCTCGGATCTCTCGGTACTTGGCGTCGGAGGAGCTGAGTGATGTGTCGGCGCTGCACACGGAAGACACAGCGGAGTCTCGTCGCTTGGGCGGGCGGCCGCGCCGCGCCTTGCTGAGGGGCTGCGAGTCTTCGAGCGCGCGGATCCTGTCTGTTATTGGCACTCCGGGCTTCCGGCGCCGGTACTTCCTCGGGGTGACTCTCTCGTTCGGGGTGTAGGTCTCGTCGGAGTCGACGCTGCGGCGGCGGCGCTTGCGGCGCGGGCCCTCGTCGGAGTCGGGCGCCGGCGACGCGGGCGCGGGCGCGGGGCTGCGGGACTCCTCCGGGGTGATGATGGAGGCTGGAGGCGTGGGCCAGGCGCTGTCCACGGGCACATTCTGTGGAGGAAATGGTTATTAGTATAGTTTTAGTTTATAGGGCTAACAACAATAAAACTGCAGTTTATAAAATATCTATCTATCCAGCCTCAAACACCCAGTGTTGAATAAAGGCCTCTTCATTACGCCATTTACTGCGGTCCTATCCCAACGATCCACTGTTTCCCGGTAGTTTTGGCGATGTCATCCCAGATTAATCAATTGGAATTTTACAAGGTTACATTATTCATAGACAGGCAACAGCTTCAACAAGATGATGCACTTTATGCAAAGACGCTCACCGTGTTGATGGCGGGACACTTCTCCTTCTCGAGCTGCTCCACGTAGCTGAGCACCTCGGGCGTGCTGATGACGTAGCCGGGCGCGCGCGCCGCCACGTCCAGCGTGAGACACCTCCGCGCCGGCGGCCCCACCACGAACTCGGAAACCACCACGTCGTTCCACTCCAGCTCCTTCGGCACCACCGTCGACAGTTTCAAGTCCAGCGAATCGTCTTGATCGATGAATGGGTTCTGTGTGTCTGTGTACGGCTTAGTGTAGTCTGTGTGCGAGCTCCACTCGCTGGTGTGTGTGTTCTCTCCGATGACCACGGGCAGGCTGCTGATGTCCAGGAACTGCTCCTGGCCGAGTCTCTTCTCGAAGCCGAGGTCGGGGTAGAGGAACTTGTCGTACCCGTCGGCCGGGGATGGCGGCTCGCTGGGAGTGCTGCTGTAGAGCGCCCGCGGGGAGATGGCCATGTAGGGGTCCCCGACCGGCGAGTATTGTGTGTGTAGTGTGTCAGTGTTATATAATTTTTCATCTGGTGTCTTGAAATGATCTGGAAGAGAAATGGCTATATGTTAACTCTGTCGATACTAAAATCTTTACTTGGGATGAGGGTTGGCAAGGGATCAGAACTATGATTCTGTTCCAAGATAGATTAAGCTTTTATATAGATTCATAGTTCAAGACTAATGCCATTGGTGTACTCCACTTTTGAGCTTATTACTCCGGAATATTTGCACCTTTCGTGGTCTCAGCTATACTCAGGATGCCTTCCTTTCGAGGAAACTGACTGCCTCTGTTCAAGTTTGCCACTAAAACCATGATGGATCCCCGGCATTACTCACCAATGATCTGTACTTGTTCTTCCTTGGCGGGACCGGAGCACCACAGGCCCAGATCTTGGAAGAACTCGCAATCCGAATTGCGATACATCGTGCTCTCGAATTCCTCCGGTTCCAATTTCAGATAGTCCTGAAAGGTAGAAGGTAATGTTAGCAGAATTTCGGGAGTTGGAGTGAGACTATCCCACATTAGAGACTTAAGATAGCTGTTTTAGTAAGTGTGATTTGACTCACGTGACCGGTGGTGAGGCTTACCTCCGAGAAGGGCAGCAGGGGGTCCATGGCTGACGAGGGCCCTGGTTGTGCGTCCAAACACTCTTGAACCACGCCGCCGACTCTGTTCTCCCGACTCTTTTCGGGCTTTAAAAGACTTAGCTCTACCACTTTCAAAGCACTCGGAATCTTTTGACTCGTTTGCGAAAAAACCATATCTGTCGATATTTGGGTTGATGGTACGGTCTCGGGTATCGTCGCTCCCACTCGGACAGTACGTGTACTTTTGAGCAACCATTTTGTATAGAACTACAAACAGAAATGAACGACGTAACAGAATGTGCATTAGAGAAAAGCAGGGAGGGATTGGGAGGCGGTAGGATTGTACTTTAATGCTCGTTGAGGAGAGCTTTAAATTACCTCCTGTCGTCATAGGTTTGCGAAAAAACATGGGCATGAAGATGAAAGGATGTCAACATGTTCATGAAGTCATTTGTATCATCATCACCTTCAACAACGATCACAACATAGGTACTGCTCGGTGGCTAATGAAATGCCCAGGAATTTTGATAAAGAATGATGCGTTAACGATGCTGCTCATTTACTTTTTTTAATTTGGGCCATTTCGTATGTTTGATTTAGATTATTAATATCCGAACCTCTTCGGCTCTTAGGTAATGAAATGATAAATGCTACTATTAATGCTTTTAAAATTGACATCGTTAACTACTTTGAATCATTTGGCTTGTTATGTAACTAGTTGCACGACATTGAAGATCTTTTAACATTCCTTATAGTCGAAAAACTTCCTGTTTCGGTAAAACCACGGTATCGTGTAAATTAGATTATACAGCATAATTTGTTTTATGTGGGCAGACATGTGTGTTGGCGAGATGGTAGGTGGATGGGTGAATGATACTCGGGCTACCATGAATTAAGATGACATCAGACAGAGTTCAAAAGCTTCAAATCGCTAGGCAGTCATCGAAAGCTAGATTTTTTTAAACAATTTTGACTCGACTTTGTTTTTAAAAAACTGTTATCAAGAACTATTGATACAGTATTGAACCTTCGCACAATACATGCTCATGTATTCAGATAAGAGAGACACCGAATAGGTAAATACAGTAATTGCATATATCAAGGGGCTTGGGAAATACATATTTGGAATAAGGTAATGTGAATCTAAGCTGGCTTCGTTTCTTCTTCTGGTCACTGCTTGGAGTTCTGCTCGTGTGTACTCCTGTGAACATAACTAAGGAAATTGAACGCCGATCGGGCGGATAGACTTACTTGTTCGAACTCTTGCGGAGCTCCTAGGGAAATTGTTGCTCTTTAGGCACCAAACCAAGAAACTGTAACGACAGTAGGCCTGTGAACAAACAGAACAAGTAATAAATATCCTGATGAGTGATTAACTAATGTACTATTGATAAATGGCGAGGTGGGTACCCTCAACCGGACGCTACCATTTTGAAGTCGTGCACCATGACTGGACCATGACTTGCAAGAGTCAAAGTAACTTTTGTGTGAATATACATACATAAATGGCGTAATAGAAATAAGTGTCTTCAAATTATGATCTCAGCAGAGCAGAGGCGCAGTTGAGACTAAAGTTTATTTTAACAAAAAGTGGTTTCGCTTGGTTTTTTTTCGCTCTATCATCTTATCATGTAGTAGGTATGTCAAAAATGACAATCATACGAACACGAACTACCTACCCAAGCTAATACTCGTAGTGACGAATCACGACCCTGAGCTGAACCAGTGAGTAAAGAATTGATAAGTAAACAGAATTATGTTATGTTATATGAGGTAGGCCCAGCAGTTGTGTGACCTCGTGCAGAAAATCAGATAGGTGTCTTGGCACATGCTCCTATCTCATGCGTCATAGGAGGACTAGAGAGTGGGTAACTCGAAATTATCGTCGTGATTGTTGTGTGAACTTGTGTGTGACCTTACACAAATATGTACATCCTAAACAAACAATACAGATTAAAATAATAGAAAATACCGTAACTAATAAACGACACACGATCATTATCATTATACTCGGTATCCTCTCATAAGGACATAGGCCGAACAAACATACAATGGAGAACATAGACGTCGGAAACGACAATTAAAGAGAAGAGAGACGTTAGAGGCATACCTATAGAATTACGGAATATTACTTTTCCGTGCCCAGATTAGATAATGGTAGTTTTTATTCCTATAATATAAATGCAGATATACACAAAAAACGTCATCATATGTCTTAGTTGGGTGGATTCACCCGAATTCGACTTTATTGAGGAGATTTTATATTGTTGGGTTTGGTTAGATAAGTAAATGGTTAGGTAAAGAAAGAATAAACCATATTATATTTAACGATAAGATAAAACACGTTGCAGACATGGCAGATAGGAATAGGAATTACGAGTAGGTACCGCATATTCAGATACTTAGGTATGATAACGAGTATGATACGGACGGACGGCTAATTTTAAGTATAATACGGGTATCAGGTACCTTCAGTATTATTGGGCATTTTCAATATTTAAAGCAGTTCAGCTTTATTAATAAAAAATGGAAGAACACAAGAACAGAAATATAAATGGAATTAAAGGCTCTGAATTAGTCTTATTATTGTTATTTACTCCGCTTCAGTCGCGCGCGTAGGGCAGGAGTGCGGGTTCGAAAGTGACATTTCCAAAGATATAGAACGTAAAATTTAACGCCCTTTTACCACTGTCATTACAGTAATACACATAGGTGCATAACTATTTGTTCCATTTTTTTACCTTCCCTAAGGTACTGTACGGGGTGACTACCTAGTCATAGTCAATCAAATTGGAGCGATGTGATTGTCTACGAATAATTTTGTAAGTGTAATTTTGTATACGACTTTAATGTATGTGCGACAACTTAAATCAGATATCTCTAGGTAGGTAGGTACATCACTTCATACCATAACTTACTATATTGCAAGAAGTACCTATCTTAGTCAATTCCAATATGTAGGTAAGGTACCTAACTACCTACCTACGCACATTCATTGCAATCAAAGCGAGAAAGTTCGAGAACGTAGATAGGTATAGGTAGTCTTCATGCCAAAAAGCGTGAACAGACATGTAGCGACAAGTTCCTACACGATTGCAGAGTATAGTCAGCCAACATGTACTTATTTAAATACTTTTAGGAAAGAACCATTTTGGCCCTTCGACGCACGGAATAAGATCGCCTAGTATCACGAAACCAACATTGTAATGTAGGAACCTGCTGTGGATAAATGACGCAGTAACAATGGAAACGAAAAGACTATTCATTCACTTCACTTCGTTGAAGGGGAATAATTTTGATATGTGCCTGTTTCAGATTATCTAAAACTCAATTTAACATAATTCAGTGCCAATAGTTTGTTTGTTCAGGAATCTTTTTGTAGGTAGGTGGGTTATGCCTTGAATCATCGACTCAACTTCTGAAAAAAATCGGATAATCTGTACTTATGTATAGGTACTTACTTACCTATTTTAACTGTATATATCTGAATATTTAGAAAATAATAATAAAATTACCTTGTTACTAACAAATAATGTAACGCCAGCAGTCGATTTTCAGTAGAAACTCCGAGTATCAGCCAAATAAAATCACTATAACTTGGTTAGCGCGAAGTCACTTGTGAGATTCTCTTCTATTTTTGTTATTTACTTTGTAGAAGTAATTAAATGTATATTTAGATTATTCAGAATAAAGTAGCACGTGCGGCACGGCCAAACTGTGAAATTGTTGTGCAATAGCGCGGCATGCGACTTGCGAGGGCCCGACAAACATTGCCGGTTTTCCTGATAGCCCCCTCCACTTTATGTCCTCGAGCTAAAAATATACTCCAAGCGACCTGATTGGTCGAATTGAATGACGTCAACTCATGCAGCCAATGAGATGCAGCGAAATTAGAGAGTCACGAGATCACGGCATTATCGCAATGTAGACTCTACGGCTCTACAATGTCATACGTTCACATCATCGTTTTGCCATACTTGTGCATGTATGTAGCTACACATACGTATTTTGGCGAAGTAGGTAATTTCAACCTCATTGCAAACAATTTTCCGTCCTTGTAAGTCACAAATCAAATTACTATATGAACTGTAGACGGAAACTATGACATCATACCACCAACCTCTCCATAGCATTCGACTAAGCTATAATATACGAAAGCTAAGATACGAAAACTCTGGATGATTCTCAGCAATTTGAACAATTAGTGAGCTATACATAGCTCAAAAATACTTTCCCATAGCTATAATAGCCTTCCTATTATAGCATTGGTAAGTAATAAATTATTTATTAGTATGAAACATTAATCTGGATCTTTGATTTATTATTTAGTTTTTTTTGGTCTCGCTTCGGAAAATAAATCCTGCCTGTAAATTCAGTTAGCCTTAAGTTATTAATAAGTACTTATCTAATAGACTGATTCAAGACAATTAGATTAATCAGTCACACTCAGGTTGCATAAGTTTGAATTCATGAAACTTTACCAAACAAGAGAGATACTATAGAAAGCCATGTAGATAAATTGATTTTAAATAGGTAAGTACTTCAAGTAATGAATGGTAATGATGAAACAGGGTCAAATCGAAAACCCCACGGAAGAAGAATATGTAATAAATTAATAATAAATGAATCTATTTAGAGAGCAGAAAAGAGGATATTCTAGGTTGGTTGGTTGGTTTCTATGGTTGTTGTGGTTGTGGTAGTAGTATACCTAGGTACCTTCTTCGATTCGAGCATTAAGTGTTTGTAGGTAGGTACGATACGATATTCCGAATTATCCTATTTTTGTTGTTGAAAGAAGGTCATGATCAGATCACCATAAAAAATAGCAATGTTGAATCGTATATTGTATTTGGTACAAACATACCTACCTACATAGTAGGTATTAAATAGTAACGTATAAGTTTTTAAGCATAAACATTCAGTAAGAATATGAAGGCTGATTCGATGCGTAGCGCTAGGTACGTGCTCGCAAGTGTAGTTTACGTGAAAGTGAAACGACAAATATTTACATTCTATGTCTAGTTTTACAAAACTACTTCCGGTAAACTGACGTCAAATTGTCATCCCATTTCCGGTGCCGACTGCCGTTAATTCATTCGTAGTTATAGTTAAATATCTAGCAGGCAGGATCGTGTAAATTAATTGTAGTTCAACTCCCTAAGCCCACACACAACTTCCGAACGGGCGGTAGATACAAAAATATTAATATTATATTGACGTTGATTAAGTAATATGTATGATTTTATGGTCAATAAAAATTTTGAACTGAACTGAACTCTTACTTCTATTTATAATAAATCTCTATAATTTACCTTAGTAAAATCTAAAATCAAACAAAATCAACCACAATGTTTGATACCGATCAGTTTTTGATAAAGTTGGTAGTTATATACCATGTACTACTTTCGTTCACTGGTAGGTTAGGTACCTACATTAACTACTTAGGTACCTACATCATCATTCCTAGTGCTGGATGTACCTAATCAAAGTAAAATGCATGCAATGCAAAACTTACATTTTGATGTGTCTTCTAAAAATCGTTGTCTTGAACTTCTTAATCTTGTCCTTTCGCATACAAATATGATTAATTCGACGCAAGGTGTCCTGCTGTAGTAGCGGAATAGTACAAGACTGATTCGAGTTAATGTTGGATTGTTGATAATACGCGCAGCTCATGTTAAATCCACTTGCGTCTGTCTTCAGATTTATTTCCCTTTTTCAGCTTTTCACAATAAAATCACTCTGTCGGAGGTCTAATTAACTAATGTTAAAAAGACCAAAAAAAAGTAGATGCGAAATGATAGTTTCACAGATTTGTACTTTCACTGTCCTTTTCGAATAAAATCTCAAACGATTTGTGTTTATGCTTTCTTGGTTGTTTTGTGCTATCACTTTGCGTTGCTATGTTAAACACGAACGAAATAACTTGAGAAACTTGCAGAGTGATTCATTCAAACACTTATCTTCTTTACATTACAACGATCGAAACGGAAATGAGGTTTTTCCCGCTGTTGGCTGGCCGGTGGGAAAATGATTTTCTGAATTCTGACGCAATATTTCATTCCGTTCCACAGCATGATCTAAAACTATGTTTTCTTATATAGAGACAAACACAGTGCAAAAACAAAGGTTTGGTTTAACAAGATGAAAATAAGTAACTAATACTTAATCACTAATTTAGTTTTCATGGAAAATTCCCTTGTAATTGTCCTTGTTAAAATAAACTAAATATATTTTGTATCAAGAACGTAGTAACGTAGTTTGCGTAGAACGAAACTGTTTTAAAGGTCACACTTTGCGTCCTACTCACCCTCTTACTATTTTATTCGCCTTCTCTTTCGTCGACCCTATAGGCAGGCCTGAGAGGCAGGCACCACACATCCAAATTCAATCCTTTTTTCGACAACTATTTTAATTTAAACTAAAAGATTTAAATTGTGTGGTTCAATAATTATTTCACTATATTATTTAAATAATTCGTTGATGATATACGCATAAACATTCTTATTAAATCTAAGGCCAGCAAGATGATGCAACGTGGACTGAGATGAGATCAGTAAGATGAGAAAACTACATGTAGGTGTAGGTACCTATAGTACCTCAATAACCCAAGTTATAGGTACCGGGCGGGCGTTACCTATACAGGATGTAACAGAAGGGTGTGTGTAGTCATATTTTAGGGAGTTGTTAGGAAGACCATTCTGAGCAGCTTTCACTATGAAACCGATTTGATCAGAGCAACTTTATTTTTCATTGCTCCGTTTTAGGCCGGGCGGTCAGTTGGGGGTTGGGGGGCAATTCTGGCGCTAGCGAGATCATATCAATGGTCGAAATATCGATTTTGAGATACGGAAATCTCTATCAAAAACAAGAAAAAGCTATTCTTACGACTAGCCTTTCAACCAACCGAGATATCTCGACCCGTTTTCGATCGCAATAAATATAAATCGAGATCGTTTTCGACGGATTTAGGCGGTATCAAAACTGATATATCTCGACTGGGGAGATGATCTCGATAACGCAAGAATCAATAGCCAGGCCCCCGATTCTCCCGGTATACAGAAGACTTTTCGCGGATGCGAAGCTGCTTCACGATGTGATTCACTCAGGTCAGGCATCGACAGTAGCGCACTGGTGAGTAACGTGCTGCTTCCTTCGCGTCGTCGCTCCCGCGCGTTCGCGTCGGCACGGGCGAGTGCCTGCAGTGCTGCAGCAGCATTCGCCGCGCGCCAACTATGCCACTTACTCACCGCTAAACAGGCAGGAGCATCGAAACATTTGTAAACCGTTTCTCGGAGCATGACATTTTTCTTCTAAATCGCCGCACCCATTTCTCATCGCAAGTCAGACGACACAATGATACATTTACGTCGACCTAATATACACTTCTGGACACATCTATTGGCCCACCTTGCATTTTCAGTTTAGTTTGGTCCTAGCTAAAAATTTATATTAGGTGGAACAAAAAGTTTTTATGCAGTTTTGAACCTGGCACATTCATAATTTCATTCAATAATAGTCTTTTTTTGAATTTCGAACACAGGGTAGAAACAAAAGACAATTTGGAGCGTTTTCGTTGATATCAAACAATCGAATACTAAGAAAACTTGATTTTATTGGTTTACCTACTTGGATTTAATTCTTGAAAGTGTGATTTTTCTCTCTGGTTTTGCAACAAACATTATTCTTAAGATTAAGATGAGGTTCTATCAATAATCTATGGATACTTCGCCTGAAGTCGCCGCTCAAGCTGTGGCACTTATCCAGGCCGGACACAGCCAAAGAAATGTGAGTGCTTAACTTAATTTAAGTCGATCTGCGATCCGAAATGTTTATCGGAGGTACCAAGAGACTGGCGGCTTTGTTCGTCGCCAAGGAAGGCCACGATTTCGGGTCACAACTGAAAGGCAGGATCGATTCATCGTGACCACCTGCTTGAGAAATCGTCACCTTACCTCCATTGAGATACAAAACCAACTTCGCGACTTCCACGGAGTATCTGTGAGCGCTCGAATTGTTCGGTTCTACATACATTATAGATTCTTCACTTTCAAAATTCCCATCGGAGCATCACACACGAGCACACGAGCAAACACAGACACACAACACACACACATACACACACCCTCACACGCTCAGAACAATAACTTAAGCTCACACGCACCATTCAACACGCAGTTCACCACTCAACTCATTCATTCATTCATTCATTCATTCATTCATTCATTACGTAATCTTTATTCATAATTGTTGAATTGCCTTTGTACCTATAAAGAAGAGAAAATTAAAGTTTCTCTGATAAAATCGGTTTGATACCTAGTGAAAGTTGCTCAGAATGATGTCCCTAACAACCCCCTAACATATATTATGTATGACTACACCTTTCTGTTACACCCTGTATAGATATAGGTAATTAATTAGGTATAGGCACAGATACTATAATATTAGTAGGGTAGTTCTCAGCCTACTTATTTTTTTGTCTTATTTATGGACTAAGATCGTAGATTCGTAGGTGCTGGCCCCCGATTCTCGCGCTATCGAGATCATCTCCCTAGTCTAGATATCGGTTTGGATACCGTCTAAATCTGTCGAAAACGATTTCGATTCATATTTATTTCGATCATAAACGGGTCGAGATATCTCGGTTGGTCGTAAGGCTGGTCGTGAGAATAGTTTTTTCTTGTTTTTGTGATTTTTGTATCTCCAAATCGATATTTCGACCATGGACAATGGACATGATCTCGCTAGCGCGAGAATTGGCCCCGATTCTCGCGCTATAGAGATCATCTCCCTAGTCGTGATATCGGTTTTGATACCGCGTAAATCCTTGAAAAACGATCTCGATTCATATTTATTTCGATCAAAAACGGGTCGGGTAAATCTCGGTTGGTCGTAAGGCTAGCGTGAGTCGTGAGAATAGCTTTTTCTTGTTTTTGATGGAGATTTCGGTATCTCAAAATCGATATTTCGGCCATGGAAACTTGTATGTGCAAAAAAAATTACGTGATCTCGCTAGCGCGCTGCAATGTGATAATTCTCTACTGGTGAGTGCCTACAAAATGGGTTCCGTAGTTCCGTGGAAAGTATGAAATGTATAACTGTACAGACTACAGTACATAGGTACAATACCAAACAAAACAATAGATTTCTAGGTATCAAAAAAACTGTGCAAAAAAATCAGTGGTTCTACCCAGGTTTATCCAGTTATTCAATTACATAGGTAACTGTAATACTTAATTAAATGCATGACAGGGGGCTAGCCCATCGCCCTAGGTATACCATATTAAAAAAACCGACCGAGCCAGCAGTTATTGCTCTGAGGAGCCAGCCAACCAACCACCCACCCTCTCCTCCATTTCCCTGCCTACGTTAAGGCCCCAGTACACAATGGGCCACTGCGATGGCCCCACTGCAGTGGCCCATTGTGTACTAGGGGCAATGGTATACATTGGCGCTGGCGGGCGTGGCAAGGGCATGGTCGATGGCATGGCACGCTATATCGGGAAGTTTTCGGTTTTTTGGACACACATCAAAGGAATCGTGGCGTACACACAATGGCCCTTTGTTTAGTTCGTCGCTGACTGCTGACCTAGATAGTGTACTTTTAGAAACAGTATACTGTGGCAAGAAATCCAAAAGAAAAAGCGATGGCGCCACTAACTTTTACATGGCAACATTAAGGTTACACTCTAAATGAATTTGATCCTTGGTGTTTTTTAATTATGTTGTGTGAAACTTGCATGTTGCAAAGCTTGAGCAGGTTGTAACGGAGCTCCGCCTCCACCTCCGAAAGTTCGGAACTTTCGCTAGAAATAGTACCGTAAATAGTAAATAGTACCTCTGACTCCAACTTCGCCTCCACCATTTCTATGACAATGCCGCGGGCGGGAGTGAGGGGGTGTTATTGTTATCTATATTATATCTTAATTTGAACGCAGTATTTTAAATTATTAGTGAATGCATCTTTGCTTTGTATAATGCGACTAGTTTAAAAATTCGCAATACATACTTCTGTCTCGCTCGTTCGTGCTATAAAAATACCGCCACCCACAGCGTGCGTGCCTCAGAACCTCAGAACAATAACTAAAGCACTCAGAACAATACCGTAGGAAAGGCCGCAATTAACTAAAGCACTAGGTGCGTGCGTGCCACTGTTTCTCTCTCAGAACAATAACTAAGTTTCACTCTTTTTCTCTCCCACAATACCTTTTTGTTTTGGTAGAGTTTAGTTATCATTTCATTTCATTCATTCATTCATGCATGTCTGACTGAATGTCTGTCGCGCGAGTTGGGAAATTGTCAGAAAATATTTACATACGTTTTTCGTTTTTCTGCAATCAAAGTTATTGGAATTTTCCTATATTATTTTCTTTTGTACAGTGGCCGTAATTCTTTAGCTACTGTGAACAACAAATTACAACAGCAAAGCCATAACAACCCTCGTTTGCATGCAGTATTTCCAGTAAGTAATCTGTGTTTGATGTGCGCGTTTGCTAATCTCAGCATTTATTGGCTCAACCTGAGCCTGACCCTGAGTATTCCGAACTCTGATTATTTTAGTGTCACGGTGCTATTGGTAGAGTTGATATCTGTGGCCCTGCTAATCACACACGACCTTGAAGGCAGTGGCAAATCTTGGAAGAGGGTCAACAAATCAACAAATAGTTGTCAATGTCAAGTGTTATTGCAGAGTGCAATGCCGTTGATCGAAGGTGTTGGAGATGAGGTGGTCCAGTTTGTGGCGACTGTATTGGCGATCTCGGTGGTGGCTTTGGCTTGGTGGTCTACAAATGCTCGACTGGAGCGCTATAGAGCGGTGGTGGTGATGAGATCGTCAAGACCTCACCACCCCATCACGGTCAGCATACGCAGAACCAGTAAGTATTCCTGCTGGATTGAATAGAATCTTTGGTAAACTAAAGTATTAAAATAAATGTTATTCACTATCTAATTGACAAGAATGTTAAAGATCATAATATTCATGAATTTTTCCACAGGAACACCAAATGTGTACCCATCTTCAGCTACAGAACCACTGGGTAAGTACTTTCTGTCAACAAATGCCTATCAATATATCATAATGCACTAAACAGACCTATCATGAAGCCTCGAGTCTCTAATGAAACACAAAAAGCAATATTGCACCAATTGCTCCCAAGCTTGCACCTATTTTATTTGGAGAATGGAGTCTGACTGTGGAATATGGCCACTTTCCTTTATTTTTAGGGTTTCGTATCTCAGAAGGAGAAACCCTTATAGGATCACTTGTGCGTCTGTCCGTCCGTCTGTCCTTCACAGGCAATTTACTCAGAACATATTGGACCAATGAAGTTGAAAATTGGTACACATATCAATATCTGTGACCCAAAGATAGAGGTGCAATGTAAATATATAAATATGGAATGTAACTTTTGGGGGGCCAAATGATAAAAATAAAAATATTCAAAATATGCCTTGTGACATATCAAATGAAAGCGCATGATGTGAGGGTCTTAAATGTATTTTTATAATATTTTTAGAGTTATTTGAAAAAGTTGTGCTGAATAATATGACCGATTCGCATGTCAAGCACATATCCCATAAAAAATCCGAAATCTACAACTTAGACCCCCTAACCCACTAAACCTGGGGTGCAAAGTTTGTATGAAAAACTGAATTTTGGGGTACTTTTAGGGTATTTTGTTGGTGTTAGTCCTATTATTGTTATACGGAACCCTCTCAACGCGAATCCAACTTGCACTTGGCAGCTTATTTTTGTCTAATTTAACTCATAAAATGTGGTGTTTTATTCATAAGAGAGCTTGCTTGTAGAGCAATAATAAATCAACACATTCTTCATTCAAGTCGCGAGTTCATCCATACCAACCACAGAAGTATTGAGAGAGGGCCGAACAGTGATTCCACTGCAGGAGATGGACAGCATAGTTGATGCAGACATGGCAATGATGAACCATCACCGATTGCACTTTTATAGACGAGTCGGATGTAAGTAGAATTGTTTTTTTATCTGTACCTGCTCTTACTTCAAAGGAGATGTATTTTTCCCGTACTGATTTTTGAACCATAATCATATGCGGTTTTTCTGGTAGGGAAACGAATATGAATAAAGCCTATGAAAATATATTTTTTATTAAAACCGCCATTTTTTATTAATTTTGAAAAAATGATTTGTATCGGTAGGATTTATATCCTGTATCCTTTGCTTAGCTAAGCAGTAACAAAAACTGTCATTCATTCTGTTGTCATTTTTGACACTTTCCCCATGTTCCGAGTCACGCCACAACCGATCACAGCGTCCACGATGCCATAGTTTTGATGCCAAAACTGACTCGGAGCCGCTTCGTAGACGCTGCAATCGACCGTGGCGCAACTCGGAACTGGGGGCTGTTGACATTGACGGGACAGAACAGTGTTGCCATAATAAATTATTGTTGTGGGTGGCAGTTTTATTTAAAAATAATAAATATTTTTAAATCACAATAACTAAAGAACGGTGGTTTAAAAAAAATATCATGATATACATTTAGAAGCCATAAATTATATTCTTTCATATAAATATCGTTTAAGCTTGGTTCATGACTATTTCGAATAAATTACCAACTGTCTAGGAAAAAGTACACATCTCCTTTGCATAACAATAATGTGCATGATTTGGATCTTGAATAGATATTCAGCCCATGATGTATTGAGTCAACATACAACTTAAGTGTGTTTAAGATTATGTTATGGCAAGGCTAATGGCCACTTGTTCCAAACTTTTGACATTCTCTAAATGGAGTTTAATCGCCGCCGTTTAAGTATAACACAGCCAAGTTCCCACTCATGATGGCTGCATTGTATTTATATTGCACTTAAACGTCATTTAGCGGCTGCCAAATGTCTGGTGCAAGTCCCACTGAAGATAAAACACATTTATTTACAGGCTTATAGTAAAATACATATACATTGCTTTTGCTTCTGACTGACCCCATGCTAGGTTCAAGTTCAAGTTAATTTTTTTTTATTGACCATAAAATCATATATGTAGATTGCTTCGTCAACGTCAGGATAGCTTGTGTTTGAACCAGATAGCAGGGATATAATGATGGATGACATAGACATACATACAAAGAAAGAGAGCCTTATTTAATTTATTTTCATCCCAGCATGGCCCGTGTGGCTCGCTTTTAGCAAATATTATGGCGTCACTCATCCAAAAGTTACCCAACGACAAAATAAAATTCCTTGAATCTGGGACCCAATTCTACAAACGAATTTCATGCCAAATGCTATAGCGACGAGGGCGTGAAATACCAGAGGGGTTACTATCAACTCTTATAGCAGGACCTAAATCGGGCAGTTTTGCTTTTTCAATACTAGAATGTTATCAATTTGTATGAAAAAATCAGAACTGCCTGGTTTAGGTCCTGCTATAAGAGTTGATAGTAACCCACCAGTTTGTAGCCGGCGCCGGCGTCGTCATCGCCAAACCCAAAACGGGTTTCTGCGCCGTCGCTATAGCAATTGCAGAATTCGTTTGCAGAATTCGGGGCATGCATGGCCACTGGCGCACCTGTGGGTCACTATTCTAATGACACCGATGAACTCGGCAGCCCCCACCAACGACAGCGCAGCCTCCGCGCGGGTGGAGGCGGGCGCGGGCGGGGCGGAGGGCGAGCCGGCGGCGCAGGCGCAGATGCGCGAGATGGACAGCATCGTGAGCGCCATGGAGGCTGACGATGCGCCCTTCCCGAGGGCGGCGGCCGCTGCTGGTAGCTATACGCACCTAGCCACGCCCTTTCCTTTCCGAGGTGGCGGGCACGATTGTACCCGCTTAAGAGCCGCCACATGCTGCGGGAATTCCGTAACGGAATTATCCCGAACGTAGAAAATCCATACAAATCAACGGAAATTTTCCTTTCGAAATATCCCGTCTCGGAAGTTTCCACTTGCGGGGCAGGGGGCTTGCCCGTCGCCGCAGCTATGGAGTAATGAAGGTTTCCTCACGATGCTTTCCATCACCGCTTGAACTGCTGCTGGTAACTATATCTATCTACTTGAATTACGAACCGCGTATCTAAATGGTGCAGTGTTGCTGAGCAATGGCTGGAACAATTGACTCTGACACTCGCCGCGCTGTTACTACGAAATTAGTAGGTAATTCGAATTTAGTACTTCATAATTCATATAATTTCTTTATTGCACAGAATTAATTGCAATGACAAAAAGTAAATAAAAACAGTGTACAAAGGCGAGCTTATACCTAAAAAGAGATCTCTTCCAGCAAACCAAGTTCCAATGAGAGAGTTTGATAAATCAGCAAGGGTAGACCTTTGTGTACAACAATATACCTACGAGTACCTACAAAGCTAGAATATACTTACATCCAAATACATCCTAAAACTCCTAACTCTTTATTAATCTGTGCTCAAACTAACTACCAAAATATTAAAGGTATAATACTATAACTAATATATATAAAGAAATACTTCCTTAGGCGATATGCACGAGGAGCTTACTGGAAACAAACTATACTAATATGCATACTAACTTACGGCGAAATAAAAGATCTTAGAGCAAAGCCCCCGAATGTCAGCTCTACAACTTTATCAAAACCTAACATGAAACTGCGTATTACCACAGGGTGCTCATCCCATACAAATTAGAATTAGTAACCCTTCGTAAAAAAGAGATGGCGTGAGAAATAAGATTTGTACTTTAAACACCATGGTTTCAGTTAACATACTTCTAGGTGGCGCTAATTTCAGAATAAATCCTATATATCTTAGCGCCATCTCGTGGTATTTGCAATTTTTCGATGGTGCTGCACCAAGCGATAATGGCCTCGAACTAAAGAAGCTTCCGCAGCATCTCAGTTTACGCCGGTGTCATATAATTTTGTTCTATAGTGTATTCACCGAAATAAGTTAATATAGCGCCCTCTCACTCGTGAATCTGTATGCAAATGAAAAGGACAGATGACCGTCATTAACGGTCAGTGGGCGTAAACAATCGCTTAGAAATGTAAAGATGCATCCACAAGGCTCGTTCGGTACTGCTTAAATTACCAATGTCAGTAGTTGGTTCATTTTAAATTTTCAAAAGGTCATAATTAAACAATTTTTCAATTTAGTTACAATATAGGTAACCTTTTGAAAAAACGATCCTCGTTATAGGTGGTCTATCTGTATTAGTTTATAAATAATTTATTAAATAATAATATATTAATTTAAATAATTTATTTAATAATAATTTAAGTTATAAATAATTTATAATCATCAACACATCCATTCACTACTCACTACAATAACTCATTCAAACATTACACTTCCATCTCTATTACACACCACACACACACACTCTCCCTCACACACTCTCTACACTAAGTTAATATTTTATTATTACTCTAATTTAACCTTCAATTTTCAATGTTAATTTCAATAATTTTCTTAATTTAATAATTATAATATTTTAATTTATCATTGATGCAACAATTCGGAAATTATTTAGACTATTAGATATTGTGCCATTTACTGGTGGGAAGTATCTACTCATCCTATGCCACATCCTTGCCCTTTTTTAGAGAGTAGAGATCATCCCTTGTTCTTTACAATGTAAATAACAAGTTTAAATGTATATTTTTTCTGAATAAATTATTATTTCATTTCATATTTCATTAGTATAATATTATAGT
>CAUOQF010000132.1:0-32509 GCA_963457715.1 Argyresthia albistria | reverse complement strand
TGCCGACCGCTCACTGAGACTCCGCCTGTTTACAGCGGATGAGGTACATCGCATCATATCCTTTCGGATTCCGCATAAGCCTACCAAGGATATCTACGAAATCTCGATGGAACTCGTCCACCTAGCTGTAAAACCGTTGGCACCAGTTCTTACTAAACTATTCAACGAGTGCATTAGACGAGGCATGTACCCAACAGCGCTGAAGAGGAGCAAAATCGCACCGATATTCAAGGGGAAAGGAAAGAGGGAGAACATCGATGGATACAGACCAGTGGCAGTTGTACCCACTGTATCGAAGGTCCTTGAAAATGGTCTCAGCGCTCGACTCCTTGAATTCCTTGCGTTGACTGACGCGCTGTCGGAGCGACAGTACGCGTACCGCGCGGGCCGCTCGACGACCGCGCTGGCGCGGGAGGTGGTGCGCCGAGTGCTCGAGGCAAGAGAGAGGAAGCTCCAGGTCGCAGTGCTCTGTTGTGACCTCTCGAAGGCTTTTGACGTTGCCGATCACGGCGTGCTCGCTGCTAAACTACGTCATTACGGTATCGTCGGGGGGCCGTTATGCCTATTGACGGACTTTCTGCGAAACCGTTCGCAGATCGTCGTAGGTAATGGAGGGAGAACGAGGTCGGAACCGGTGATGACACATATGGGGGTTGCTCAAGGGTCTTCGGTATCCAACATACTATTCTCGCTACTTCTCAACGACCTGCCACAAGCGATAACCTCTAGTGAACTGTTCATGTACGCGGATGACGTTGCAGGAATCACAACTGATAGGACTATCGGAGGCCTTGAGCAAAGCCTAAACCATACGATCACAGAACTGTCTCACTGGTTCCGTGACAACGGACTCGTTCTCAACTTAAAGAAAACTCACTTCCTTCACTTCGACCTATCAGGTCGCCGTCTCGTCCCGCTGAATGTCCAAGTGGACGGAGTGCAGGTCGAGCAGGTGGAGGCGACGACGTTCCTGGGCTTCGAGCTGGACCGCGGGCTCACGTGGCGCGCTCACGTGGCGCGACTGTGCGCGCGACTCAGCGGCGCATGCTTCGCTCTGCGGCGGCTGGCGCGCACGGTGCCGCGCGACGTCGCGCGCGCGTGTTACTTCGCCACGGTTCACTCGCTGCTGCAGTACGGAGCCGAGCTGTGGGGGCGCGCGGCGGACTGGGAGCGAGCATTCAGGATGCAAAAGCGTGCCGTGAGAGCGATAGTCCAGGTTCGCCGGGACGTGTCAGTAAAGCCTCACTTCAAAGCTCTGCACATCTTGACGCTCCCGTCCATCGTCATACTCCAGGTGGCCATGTACATGCACGAGAACGTCGACTCGTTCCGCAGGCACCACGACATCCACGGACACGCAACCCGCTACGGTCACAGTCTCAGGTCCGCTCCACACGCCCTGGCCAAGTCATCGAAGTTGACTCATGTCATGGGTCCGAAGGTATACAATCGCCTACCGGAACCTATTAAATCTGCGCCTAATTCCGCATGTTTCAAAAAACGACTGAAACACTGGCTTGTCGAGCAAACCTTCTACTCATTCGCTGAGTTCGAATCGACCACTAAATTGGGTCAATTTTATTAATATTAACTTGAATTTATTGCAATTTTAATTTAATATAATGTTTTAATTTTAATTTACAATTTGTGTATATTCTTTTATGATGACATTTATATACAGAGTGTATATTAATAATCTTCAATTTATTCTGACATGTAATTAACACTTACAAATAAATATGTTTCAATGTTTTTGTTTCAATATTGCTTCTGGCCCCACACTATAGGATACCGTGTCGTGGGAACCAAAAACAGCGACATCACAAACATGTAAGCTTTTTTTTCAGCTTTCCCTCAGACGCACGTCGCCAATACAAGTTGGATTGATTGTGTGATCGAACATAGCTGTGTTTGAACCTCGCAGATATTTTATTTATTTTATTAATGAACAAAAAAATAATTAAAAAATTGTCTTATGTATATGTGTGTATCTTTATCTTTACTCGGCCTTTCTCGCTGAACGATGGTAACAGCGGCGGTGGAGATACGGCCGTATTTAGCCGTTCTTGGACGGGGTGACGGCGGCGCGGCGGTAACAACGCTTCAGAGCCTTGATCACGAACGTTTTCGAGATCGTAAAACGTTTTCGAGAACGCAGGAAATTATATTTTATGTCATAAATAAAGAATGAGAATCACTGACATTTGGCTTTTTGATAGTTTTCTATCGAATCTTTGTTCGTGATTGGGCTACTGTATGCCGTCCGTACTTGAGGTATGCGTTGAGATACGAACACTAATTGGTACGGCTAGATAGCTGATAGCCGATTACACCAACAACCCCTATCTATTAGGGGACAGTTTATTTCCTTTTAGGGGCCACCTAGGGGTGGTTTCACTCTAACCTAAGTTACAGGGTCACCTAGGCTACTAAGGGAGTCCCTAAATTTAAGAGGCCGGCCTCCGAAACAATCGCTAGACGGGTAAGAATACTTAAATACAGTTTAAAAAAACTAAAAAAACACGCTTTTAAAAAAGCACTTCGAACTAAAAAGTTAAAAATAATTTTTAATACATATAACCTTAAAACAATAATGAATAAAAATCTATTATTATAGTGAAATAAACAGTTTCAGTCAAGATCTCC
This sequence comes from Argyresthia albistria, assembly GCA_963457715.1. Classification (NCBI taxonomy): domain Eukaryota; kingdom Metazoa; phylum Arthropoda; class Insecta; order Lepidoptera; family Argyresthiidae; genus Argyresthia; species Argyresthia albistria. The sequence continues at coordinate 29,863 of CAUOQF010000132.1, read as the reverse complement.
ATTTTGAAATGCGTAAGTGTATCTAAACACGTCTCTTGTATCGGGGCCCCCTTTAATTTGCAATATCTCTCGTATTTCATTATTTGTGGTTGGTGCGGCAACAGATATACACATTCTGTGAAAATTTCAGCTTTCTAGCTATTACGGTTCGTGCAGACGGACCCGGTGACAGACAGGACGGACGGACGGACAGACGGACAGCGAAGTCTCAGTAATAGGGTCCCGTTTGGCACCCTTCGGGTACGGTACCCTAACAAAAAGCGTCGGGCGCTCGATGTACGAAAGATAGGAACAAAGCGCCCGACGCTTTTTTATTCACAATAAAAATAGTATTTTTTATTCATTATTGTTTTAAGGATATATTAAAAATTATTTTTAATTTTTTAGTTCGAAGTGCTTTAAGCGTGTTTTTTAGTTTTTTAAACTATATTTATTTTTATTTTTTTAGTTTTTGCTCTCACACAGAGGCTGTGTGAGAAATTAATTAATCCTGGCGATCCTAATCAGGATAATGAGATAAACTTATGAAATTATTACATTGTAGCTGATTCTTGATAAGTGTACAAAGTTTGAATTGAATCTGTCCGTTTAAAGTGGGTCAAAATCGAGTCCAAAGGAGTCGGTTACATACATACAAACAAACAAACATACAGGTGAAGCTAATAAAAGCGTAATAATAAAGAGAGCTAAGTGTCCCTTAACTATTGGTGAAATTGGGCCTGAGACTAAGAGCTCCGTGGTCTAGTGGGTTTCATGCTTGCCTCTCGCGCAGAAGGTGCAGGTTCGAAACCCGGTGCTGACCATGTACCAATGAGATAGGTCGTTTATCTTAAGTACGTTATACGGACACTAATGGTGATGAAAAACATCGTGAGGAAACCTTCATTACTCCGATGAGGTAGCCCCCTGTCACGCAAAATGGAGTATTGAATCACTGGCTAAAAGTGGGCACAGTGGTGCCTCTGCCAACCCGTATGGGAAAAGGCGTGACGCTATGCATATGCACATAGCTGTGGAAAATTGTAGGCCTCCTGAGCGTTAACATATGGTCGAGATGCTTCATCTAGAAAGTTACTTTTGACGGATGTTCAGCTCGTAAAGCGGGCCACTCACACGCCTGCCGCAGCAGGGGCAATCTAGGGTGCCAAATGGTTGTACTCACTAACAGCAGGCAGCTCCAGTTTAAGGGCGGGCCCTAGGCAATCAGAACTTTGAATTTCATCCTTAACTTATTTTTAGAGGAAATTAAATTAAATAAAAAATGACCGGCCAAGTGCGAGTCGGACTCGCGCACGAAGGGTTCCGTACCATTATCTATAAATAACCGCAAAAAAAAGCATGTTGTATGGGAGCCCCCCTAAATATTAATTTAATTTTAATTTAATTATTTACTTTTTAAGTAAATAATATAACCAATATATTGTGAACATTTTAAGCGTCTACCTGCTACCATTATCAATATCGAGCAAAAAAAATCACGTTTGTTGTATGGGAGCCCCCCTTAATATTAAATTTCTTTTATTTTTTAGTATTTGTTGTTACAGCGGCAACAGAAATACATCATCTGTGAAAATTTCAACTGTCTAACTATCACGGTTCATGAGATACAGCCTGGTGACAGACAGACAGACAGACAGCGAAGTCTCAGTAATAGGGTCCCGTTTGGCACCCTTCGGTTACGGAACCCTAAAAAGGTCAAAGCCAAGCTAAGCAAGTCTAACTGAGGAACATACTGTACCATTTTTATAATGATTAGAAAAATAACAAGAACTCAAATTCAGATGCGGTGCGAAATTGTAAAATAAAACATTGTGACAGTCACTAGATTTTCTGGCGACTTCAGGAGACTTTTCTATCGAGCAAAATTAATAAAATTACGATTATGGGAAAGCGAAGTCACGCTGACACTCGTGATAAACAAGCTAGTGAAAAAACGTACAGCAATAATACTCATCATTCCGAGCGATTTGAGTTTTGCTAAAGGCTGTTTTTGCCTAGGGCGCCATCTTAACACTTTCCGTAGGTACCAAGAACCCACCAGGCGGGTATTATCGAACGTTGTTCGCACGCCGCCGACTACTCGCCTCGCGCGGGTTCAATCTGTATTACCCTAGATCGTCCCTCCGTCCGTGTGAAGAGGGCCATAAACAAATCTCAAATAATGTTCCCTGCCACTGACTGAACTGACCGGTAGGGTGGAGCGGCTGCGCCGGCGCCATGTGCGAGTGCGAGCGCGAGCGCTTCTCCTTCTCTTTCTGCTCGGCCTCCGACTGGCTGAGCGCAAGCGCCAGCTGAAGCTCCTCCTCCTCCTGCAACTCCTCAGAGGTCTTGCCCGGCTTCTTCTGCTGGAGTTAACATACATATAAAAATAAACGGTCAAGTGCGAGTAGGACTCGCGCACCAAGGGTTCCGATCACACTTACTTAAGAGCTTATTACATTACGCTGTCGGCAGGGCACGATTTGTATAGACGTCTCACTCATGATGGAACGACTAGAAAGAGACAGTGAGTCAGACAGGGCCCTGCCGACAGCGTAATGTAATAAGCTCTTTACAGAGTGTGACATGTGTAATAGATTTCCACATAAAGAACTAAACTATGATGTCATCCATGTAAATTTAATGCATCCATCCAAAAATGACATTGAAATTGAATACTGCTCAGAAATAATTGAGTACCTGTCGCAGTTAGTTGGTTAAATCAGACACTTAACACCCTAGACCGTTAATTATAGATCGACATTTAACCAAGTCGCTAAAGTTCCGCCAGACAAAGTGAGAGAACGAAAAGTTTAACGAGTTATCTAAATGTTCCTAGGCAACAAGACGCATTTCAACTTTGGTAGGGTAAAATAAGCAACCAATTCGGTTTTGTGAAACTACATTGGGTCGCCTCGCTCCGCTTTGCTCGGCTCCGGGTGGTTCCTAAAGTTGTTACGTAACACAACCTATCTTTAGTATTGGCACAGAAAGTGACCGAAAGCAACCAATTCGGTTTTGTGAAACTACTAATCGTGAAAAAATCATGGCAATTGCAACAAAGACCAGAAACAAAAAGCCACTGAACACAACAAACCAACTTGCCAAAAAGACTCTGAAAGTAATCAGCTGTTGTCGTGAAGCATAGAGCAACACGGCCTTCGTGACGCCATCTTGTTTTAACCAACACGCTGGCTTTCGGTAAAACAGATTGTTAAACGTTTTCGACGATGCTTTATTGAAATCAAAATGCTAGTGACTTGGTCAAATGTCGCTCTTTCATTAACGGTCTAGCTAGGGTGTTAGTTGAGTGTCTGATTTAACCAACCAACTGCGACACCTCCACCGCTACGGCCTACAGGTTGGCAAGAAAGTCTAGAAAATAAATAATGGCAACATAAGTGACATATTAGAGCACTATTGCGTGTTTTGATAGACAATCCAAATATGACATTAAAGAAAACACGCAGTAGTCTGTGAATGTTGCCATCATTTAATTTCTAGTACGATATCTGATGTTGACTGTACGAAATATGAAATAAAACCATTGCAATATATGTAATCTAAGAATTATATTTAATAAAACTAATCATAATTATCATAATCATTTAATTTTTAATGTAATGCCTAATTTTATCAACAATCCCTAATTTTTATGGGACACGGGGTTGCCTAGCAATTGATTTGCTTTGACTTAAGTTTAGGGGTCATCTAGGCTACTAGGGGACCCCTAAATTTAAGAAACAAGCTTCCAAAACAATCACTAGACACTAACTGTTATGAAAAAGAGCTAAGTATTCCGTAACTGTTGGTGAAATCGGGTATAAGAGTCTGAGCCCGGGTCTCTCAAGAGATGGATAAACAGTCATATAACTTTTTGTCACTTTTTGTATATGTGAAATGTCAAAAGCGCCAGATAAACAGACAGATTTAAACGCTATCTGAGGAATGGGAGAACAGCACTGAGTGAGATACAATACTAATAACAATTTAACATCATAATCGGCAGCTTGTATCTGCATTCTCCTACATTGCTAACTTAAACCATGATGTGAACAAATTTTTACACAAAGTTATAAGTTTTAAAACCTAATATTTTTTTATTTAGGAACATTTTTTTCTTTTAGTCTTCGAACAAAATTAGGGGTCTCTGGTACTGTTATTGGTAACATAGACTTTTCTGGAATAAATGGTCCACCACTTGGCACTGGTTTGGGGTGATGCACCAGTTTAGCTCGCTGCTCGGCCTGGGCTTTCTCCTGCATTTCCCTCATCTCCTTTTCTTGCTGCAGTCTCAACTTCTCTTGCTCTTCTTCTTTCTCTTTCAGATGCTGATCAAACTTCTCCCTTTCAGCTGCTCTCTTCATGGTACTCAATGCAAAGGTTTGAGGTTTTATGGGCTGCATAGGTTTGTGAACCGGTATGAATGGTTTCTTGTGAAGCACTACTGGTGGACGAGCTTCAAACTTGTAATGGTTCTCTTTATCAGATTCTGCAGATTTTGTTGAACCTCCCTTGGCTGCCATACTATGCATAGCTTTTTTAACAGCACCTGGCAATGGTTGAGCTTTAAATTGGTTAGCTAATTTTTGCTCTTCCTCTATTTGTTGTTTGATCCACTGTTCATGGCGGCGCTTCTGCTCTTCAACACGCTTATCAAATGAAAATGGTTCTAGACGAATAGGTCCTTGACGGGGAGGCTTTGGAGCTTTTTCTACTAGATTTTCAGGTTTTTTGAAGACATGATCAGCAGAGCCACAGGGCTTGATCATTGGACTGTGAGGGCGAGTTGCCTGTACTGGAAGCTTAGGAGGTATATCAGGCTTTTCTAAAATATGTTTTGGTGCAGGACGCGCCTTGAAGGGTTCCTTTGGTAGAGGTGACAGTACCTTTTTCTGTACTTCTGTCAAATTAAAGGGCTCTGGGACAGTAATAGGCTTTTTAGGCACTTCTGGAAGGTGCGGGCCTTCAATCACAGATTTAGGAATAGGGTTGGCTTTGATTTTGTGTTTTTTCATTTCCTCTAATTCCATTTCCTCTATTTCTTTTTGTGATACGTAGTGCACTGGTCGTGAGCGTAGTTTGCTTCTGAGCATTGGTGACTGAGGTTTGGTCAGACATTTAGGTCCACCGTTTGACTGCAGTTTGAAGGTGCTTGACTTTGTTGAGCGGAAGCGTTGGGCGGTGTCTCTCTGCCAGTGGTAGATACGTTCTGCCATGGACATGAACTTTCTGGAAGAGAGTTCTAACGGGGGTGTCATTGCCCTTCTGTCCACTTGACTGGAGTATTGAGGTTCTTCACCCAGGAACTCCAACTTCTGAATTTCATCTTGCAAAGCGTTTATGTCGCTAAGGGACTGTGACTTCCGCATGCCATTCCTATCGTAGGAGCCATTCAAATGATTTGTGAAACCCAAATGCGAAGAGTCGTAAGGGGTTAGTGGCTCGTCCTTTATGGGGTATTTGAGGTTGGGTGTAGCGGAATCCTCACCCCGAAAGTTGGTTACGTAGTTTTTCGCCATTACTGTTGTCTTTCTTCTTTCTTTCCTCACACGAACACAAAATATTTAAAACCACGGTTCACGAACTTCAACTTCAATTTTAGTTCTGTTATGTTCCAATGTTCGTTCGTTATTTCAATTTCAAATCAAACAAAAACGTAAAAATCTAAATGGTGTTGCAAGCTTTGCAAAGACTGAATTATTTTCTACCAAAATAAAGCATACATTTTATTTATTTTTGAATAGAGACCGGGGCCGTCCAGTCGCGTATGGTATCGCATGTCAATAACTATAGCAAGGGCGCAAAATTCCAGTTCTTTTATATTCCGGTTTGGTTTGTTTTTTAGCCAGTTTAAAAGAAGTAAGTTAATGGTAAGTTTAAAATTGGCAAAGAAGCAGGTACTTACTACCACCAAAGTCACGCGTCATTGTGGTCCAAAAAAATAACGTGTTGTAAATTCGATTATTTATTACACATAAATAAATTATGAACTGGAACCGCTACTGATATAGAAGTTTATCTGCTCTCATGTCATAACATAAAGTTTGAATTACAAACTTGAAATCGAATTCATAATGACGTACTTTATAAACGAAATACAGTAATCAAATTAAAAAATATATATAATAACACTACTTGTGGAACAAAACTAATGTTATTTATTATTAAACTTTTTTTCCATAACGATACAGTTCTACTTTTTTTGGGAAAGGTAAGGGTGTTGAAACCGTACAGCCAAGGTGTTTGATAGTCTGTATCATAGGAAAGTTTTTTTTTTAACTATAGTTGACAACCAAACAACCACTCAGTGTTTGATAAGTACTTGGAGGCAGGAAGATTTAAACAAAGAGGTTCATTGATCTGAGGTTTTATACTGCTACTGCTACGCGCATGCGCTGTGATAAATGCTGTATTTTTGCGGCAACTAAACGTCAACGTGACGTGACAACGTTTTGTTGTGTCAAAGCACTGATTTATGTGGAAAATAAATAATAAATGTCTGTTTTATCTTTGATTTTTGTAGGAGAGACACAGTATGAGAGTAGATAAAGTAGTGTACGAAACTGCACATAAATAGGTATTAAAACTCTCGTGGGATACTATTAAAAACCCACTTGTGTTTTAATACTCCTCATTATGCAACAATTTCATAAACTACTATTATGAAACTGTTACATAATGAGGAGTTACACTCGTGTTTTAATACCTAATATCTGGGTTACCGAGCTTTGCTCGGCGGTTGGTGGTACAAATACAATAAAACATTATAATTCAGACTGCAATTAATATGCTGCTTTTTTTTAACAGCTGCAAACGAGAATCAAACAGGCATTTTGTTTTCCTCGTGAATTTTAGGCTCAGATATTAAAGCAATCATTATTTTTGCTCGAGAGGCAGTGTTATGTTTTTATTTAATTTATTAATTTAGTCGTATGGCTTAATTATGAGTACAGTCGTTTCATATTATTTATTTAAATAGATTACGGTATTACGTTTATAAACTACGTCATTATTAATTCGATTTCATATTGACATAAGAGTAAATAAAATGAGGTTTGAAACTGAAAGCTCGTAGTAGTAGAGTATGGCTAGTCTAACTTAGACAAGTAGTAGAGTATGGTTAGTCTAACTTATACAAGTGCTTTTTTATAGCGGCCACACTGCTGTTTATATTCTCTTTGGTCATCGTGACATTGATGAATAGGTCACCGTCAAAGTATGAAAACCGTCATTCTGTAGGATACATCAATGACCTTAACTGGTAACACTGTAGAACGGGCGGTAGTATACAAAAATATTAATATTATGTTGACGTTAAGTAATATGTATGATTTTATGGTCAATATTTTTTTTGAATTGAATTGAATGACATATTTCATTTTTTGCCGGTAACATATACATATAGCTGTCCAACGATCTTTTGGCATGTCATGTCATCATGTGTCTCTCAAGACAAAGCTCACGCTAATTTGAGGGACAGGGCATTCCATCTATGATGTACATTTGCTTGCAAATAAACGAAATTTTTACTTTACTTTACTTTACTTTACTATTGACGTTTTCAGGGGGGCGTCAATTCTACGCAACCTCATACAATGATCCTGTCAAAAATCGTTAGTTTGTACCTGTCACCGCACACCAAAAGATCGTTGGACAGCTGTGGCATATACGGTGTTACAAGCATTAGAATTTTTAGCCGCGCTTTGCGATGTTCAATTAGCCTTGCCAGACTCTAGCAGCACTGTGGAGTGGAGTGACCCAAGAACCGCCATATTGTCCATGTGTTGTTTTATGTTTGTGTTTATAAGAGAGCAATAGGCAGTTTTTAATGGAGCTAAACGGGCCAGTGCCTGTAGACAATGTTAAACGCTAAGGATAGCGAAACGAAACGATAACTTTTTATGTATGCGATTTGAGATTTGGAATCGCTACGTGACGTCACCTTAGCGAAGCCAAATGTCAAATCGCTTATATAAAAAATATCGTTTCGTTTCGCTAGCGTTAGCGTTTAACTTTGTCTAGGGGGGCAGGTTTTTGCTGCAATATGTAGCCGGCATTTATTGGTGTCGTTCTCTAACATGTAAGAGTGTGACACCAATAGTTGCCAGCCACATATTGCAGTGAAAATATGGCCCGTTTCGGAGCTCCATAAGCCAAACAGAATGTTTCTGTTTTGGTATAAAAATATCTGTACTAATTATTTACCACGTAACATGAAATAATATCAAATGGCAACACCAAACCTCAGATACGTTTTGAAACATGAATGAAATTAATGAAATTCTATAAATTAATAATAGATTTTCTTTGAAAATAGCCTTCAATCACCGCACCGTTTAATTTAATCTTACAAATCATACACTAGGCAATCAACATCAAGAGTCTCAAAAAGAATAGGCGATTTTCTGACAGCTACAAATAGTTCTGAAAGCTGCCAACAGATGGCTTTGTATCGACGTGTATTCATGACACAATCTGATTTTCGCCCACAAACGTACTATAATGACAATAATATTGACAATACGTCATAATTTTGGTTTTGTTAGGCCGATTTTCATGTTTCGTTCACTAATATTTTACAATTTTTATTTCTGATTTCCAGAAAACTACGCTTTTACTCGCAAAAAGAAAAGCACTTTGGTATTAAAAGTGACTGCCCAGCTATCCATTTAACACCTTTTTAGGGTTCGGTTAAGAAATAAGGAACCCTTATAGTTTCGTCAAGTCTGTCTGTCCGTCCGTATGTCACAGCAACTTTATTCCGAAACTATTAGGACTACACAGTTGAAACTTGGTATGTAGATGTATTCTGTGAACCGCTTTACGATTTTTATACAAAAATTGAAAAAAATAATTAAGGGAGCCCATATATGGAACTGAAACAAAAAAAAAAAACATAAAACTTATGTGTGGGGTGTCTATGGATAGGCCTTTAAAAATGACGTTGAGGTTCCTAAAACCATTTTTCCTCAAAGTAAATCGTTAAAGAGACAGACCCTTCTAAAGTGGTAAAAATTGTGTCCCCCTCCCATCTAACTTTAAAAGTAGGAGTAAAAAATCTAAAAATATATATATGCTGTGTACACACACAATTTGTGTATCATACACACTTTCAACGAAAATTGGTTTGAACAAAATAAAATAAGCAGTTTTTAAGTTATAAAACATTTGAGTATTAAAAACCACAAGGATAACTATCTTGTAATTCATACAAACACTATGAAAAACAAAGTAATTATTTGCTGGTGAAGAATGATAGTTATATTTGGGCTAGGTGTATCAGGTATTATGATGATGCTACTACGGAACCCTTCATGGGCGAGTCCAACTCGCACTTGGCCACTTTTTTATAATCAAATTAAGGATGAACGATATAAAAGCCACCACAAGCCCCACGTCTCGCATACGACATCTAGTGACGAATTTGAAACTACTGAAGTTGTTTTTAGGGTACCGTCCGTACCCGAAGGGTGCCAAACGGGACCCTATTACTAAGTCAACGCAGTCCATCTGTCCGTCATCAAGTTAAAAAAAAAACCACAAAATTTGTGTATCTGTTGCCGCAACAACACAGAATAAGAGAGATATTACAAATCAAAGGGGGTCCCCATACAAGAAACTTGTTTTGATACACCCACGCAGAGATTACGGTATTTCACGTCAACTTACATCGTTGAGGTAGCTCAGCGGGTATGATGTAGGCTCTCAATGTAGGTCGTGAGTTCAAATCGTGATGAGGCCATTATCTTTTTTTTTATTGTTTTGAGTGCTTAAGTTTTGTTATATGATAGTACGGTAGGTACCCTCCGTGTGTACGATTCCGACCCTTAATTAAGCGATTTAAAAAAAAAAAACCTAAAACGAACCTCCCGAACGAGAGGAATTAATTTTTCATAGTTTTTGAACGACTCAGAAAGTCAGAACGAGCTGTCACTTTGCTGTGCTGAGTGCTGTCATTTCATTCATTGATTGATTCTAACCTCAATTATTTTTAGCATCGTTTGTGTTTTTAGCTTAACGTTTGTGTTTTGATAACTTAAGTGAGCCTCACTGAACTGAATCCATTGCAGGCAGCACAATAACTGTCTCTCTAGGGTTCAAACATTCCAAAATGGCACAAGGCTCACTACCGAACCCCAACACTTTGCTACCTTTGGAACTAGTCGACAAATGCATCGGCTCCCGAATACATATTATCATGAAGAATGACAAGGAAATGGTGGGAACACTGCAGGGCTTCGACGACTTTGTGAACATGCTGCTAGATGACGTCACAGAGTACGAATCTACACCAGAGGGCAGGAAAATAACCAAACTGGACCAGATTTTGTTGAATGGAAACAACATAGCGATGTTGGTGCCTGGTGGGGAAATGCCGGGAGCGGGTGAAGCCTTCGACGGATAGTGATTGTGCGATTTAGTTGCTAATTCATTATATTATTAAGATATTGGCATGTTTTTCATTTACATTTTGTTTGACCATTACAGAGGAGTCACTAAGTTTCCAACCCCAACTTGATCACCAACCCTAGTTAACCCAAATGTAACTGGATTTTTGAAAATTGATTCGTGATTTTGAACTTTAACACTAAGATAAATTTAAAATCCTATGAAACAAAATTGATCGTTTTAACGATCGGTACCTAGTAACATTTGGGTTAAGAGCCGATGCTTTTTTTTGCAACTTTCGTGTTTTAAAACTTCATAACTATAACAATAATAAAGCCTCTTACATTGACTAATTTGCTGCATCTTGCTTTTATTGCTCTGATTTCATAGCCCATTTTTGAGCAAAGTCCTCTCCCTAGAACCTACATCTTTCCCTGTCTTGTGCCACTCTCCACCATTGTGGCTGGTACTCATCTAGCTCATAACTGAGGCTATCAGCGCAAAAATGGTGTAACCCACAATTTATGTTAATTGCTGTTCTGGTGTAACCTGCATTTTTTACAATATATCTTTCAGTGCAATATTGGAGTAAGCCACCTTTTTGTATCGAAAAATTTAATAAAAACATTCAAAAAAAATAATCACAAATCAACTAAATTAAAAAACGATTGAACCAAATTTTAACTCCTCATTATCTCAAAAGACGTCTCTGGGGTTACACCACTTTTGTGCTGATAGCCTCCTATCAGTCTCTAATGAAAAATATTGAATTAAAGTACCAGAAATATCAACAAATAAACTTTGCTGTGGGAAGCTTAGACATAAATTAGCAAGTTAGACATTTGTCCTAAAGAAAAGTCTGTGTAGTCAATCAGTCCCAAGAATTCCCCACAAATGGTGGATGGATTAGTTAGGCTGTGTAGGCTTCTGAGGCAAACTATCCTTATCTGTTCATCTATCCATCTGGAAAAAGAATGTTCATATGGATGTTTTGCACCTTCCTACTGAGGAAATTATCTTACCTGAGCTGGCTGGGTAGTAGGCCCATAGTCACTGGAAGTGTCGACAATCTCCAGTTTAGCAGAAGAGGATGGAGGTCGGCTCACTTTGTCAAAGCAAGCATCGCAGACACGAACCTGTTATATCACAACATGTCAACAGTCTACAATTTGTAGGGTATTATCCTATGAGAATTTAGTTTAAATCTAGCTGTTTATTGAAGTACAAGTTCTTTATTGGATTAAAAATATCAAGTTGGCAGCACACATTGAAAGATAATGCAAGTTAATAAAGCTTTAAAAATAGATTATCTTTCTTATGAAGGACCAGTAGACAATAAAGTTAATTAAAGAAATTTCCTCACATCCTTCTCGATGCCGAACTTGGGCAGTGTAGATGTCTTGGAACTGCACTGTTGGCAGAACACCTGACCACATGCGCGGCAGTGGTGGCGACGCACCATCAGTGAGAACGCCACACGACACCTTGACAGACACATATTGCGACACATTAGGTGTTTGTAGTATTGAAGGCCAATGGGGTCAATTTTGTCATTGTCATTTGGAATTTGGTTGGCCAAGCAATAAAGACCTTTGTTTTAGGTTTCAATCAAAAGTTTGTATTTGTAAGTTTTTTTCTTACTTAAGTTAATTGGGTTTATCAGACTTTGGTTATGAGGCCAATGAATATAATAAATACCAACCTGTGACACACTTCCCCATCCGCCCATTCTGGTGCAGTGTCAGCTGAGAACATCGCATCTGATTCCTTTAATGGTGGAAATTTGTATGCCTCGGCTTTCAGGATGTTTACTGTGTCCTGTGAACAAAGGATTGTGCAATATTTTGCATTATTGGTATAGCCCCATCAGAGGGCTGAAGATATGAGTCTTCAGTGTGCTGTTGTGGAAAGCATGTGTATGTGTGTGTGTGTGTCGTGATAGCACACTGAAGTGGAGGCCTTGTAGAGTAGAGGCATTGTTGTGGAAAGCCAGTGTAGACGGAAACATCCACATCCACCAAGGTGACCCAGTTGTAAACCTGGCCTGCACAGTCTAGAATGTGCTTTATGTCTTCATATTCAGCACACAAAACAGCACTGACGAAACAGGTCACAACAACATAGTACAAATAGTCCCTTGTTAGGCCCAGAACATATTTATCTAATATTATTAAATAAACTCTCACAAAATTACAGACCATATTATTTCACCGCTAAACTTGTATAGAAAGAACTTTGTGGTTGTTCACTGAGTGTTGCTTTGTCAAACCTGTTGATATGAGTCATAGATGGTAATGCTACTGATAAGATGACGTGTAGTGTAGTTTGCATCAGATAACGTAGCTTTGTAACATTTGTTTGTTTGTTCATACATTTATAAATAAATGGTGTCAGTAATGAATGACATTTCTCACAAAGTCACAACAATATTGGATAGTCTGGATAAGTAGGAATCTATCTATACAGTTGATTGTTCAACAAAAATATTTGATCTGACATTTGAGGTTCCTATATCCAAACCAAACAAGGTAAGGTAACATAGGGTAAGGCTAAGTTTCCGTGTTCAATTTTATACAGCCTAGAGCTATGGTTTTGTGGGATGTATGTGTAGCCTGTAAGACGCAATAAACGTCTATTCTATTCTATTCTATTCTAGAGTGTACCTGAAAATGATCCAAGTTCTCCTATATTATTACTACCTACAACAAAACCTTTATAGATAGATCAATGGACATAGAATGCACGAAGATTATGAATCAGTTATCAGGGTCAATGACCAGGCGAAAGCAGTAAACAAACCAATAACATCATTTTATCACTGAGCAGTGTATTTAATTACTGGGACCTGTGACGACATCATACAGTGCACTTTGAGAACTTGGCACAATTAACAATGAAGTAAGACGGTAATAGATAATTGTGTTATAATAAAAATATGTACATAGATCATCATAAACTTACTTTCTAAACAATACTGATAAACCCACTGAACTAAATATTTTTCTACACAGTAAAGTGTCATTGAAATTGTACCTAATTCAATTAAAGAGGAAAATCAATACATTGCATGTTGTGGCACTACACTAGCAATAGTGATCAGCTGACCGCTTTGATAACCTTGGAGCAGACTGAGGCAGACTTTCATGAGGTCACCAAACTTATATTGATTTGTCTGTGGTTTTTGAATATTTGGTGGCAAACAGTGGCAATGGGCTGCTTTTTTAGGGTACCGTACCCGAAGGGTGCCAAACGGGACCCTATTACTGAGACTTCGCTGTCCGTCTGTCCGTCCGTCCGTCCGTCCGTCCGTCCGTCCTGTCTGTCACCGGGTCCGTCTGCACGAACCGTAATAGCTAGAAAGCTGAAATTTTCACAGAATGTGTATATCTGTTGCCGCACCAACCACAAATACTGAAATACGAGAGATATTGCAAATTAAAGGGGGCCCCGATACAAGAGACGTGTTTAGATACACTTACGCATTTCAAAATGGAGATCTTGACTGAAACTGTTTATTTATTGTCATAGCAACCATGTCATAGACACAATATACTACACATTTAAATATGATAGCATATTTCGGGTCAACCCACATGGTTGTGGTTAGCCGGTGCGGTATGATGTAGACTCTCAATCCGGAGGTCGTCGGTTCAAATCTCGTGAAGGCATAAACTTTTTAAATTTTCTTTTTGTTTATTTTTTTATTGTTTTGAGTGCTTTTGATTTGTTGTACGATGGTACGGTACCCTTCGTGTGCGATACCGACCCGCACTTAACCGATTATTTGTGTCTATTTCTTTATCCACTAAATGATAATCAACAGTGGAGTAAGTTTATATTATTTCCTTTAGGGTATATTACAATTAAACAGTGACTTATGTTTATGTATTGCTACATGGTTGCTATTATTCAAGTATTTAAGTGTCTTTATTTAGTTCTTTTTTGTGCAACAAAGTATAAAGTAAAGTAAAGTATTTTTGTCATTTTGTTTGCTGAATTTGGTGGCAGGAGCTGAACGAGAGAGGCCGCAGAGCACACAAAATGGTGGTCAATTGGGGAGGCATATGTCCAGCAGTGGACGCATAAATGCTAAAGAAGAGAGAGAGAGAAGAGAGCTGAAATAGATTGTCCAAGAAAAAAAACAGAAATAGTGAATAGATGACAGTGTGTTTACAAACAACAAACAAATAACAAATTATAAATAAACTAGTCAATTGAAATGGTAAGATTTAAGAAATCATTTTAAAAGTTGTTGTTTGAAGGCACATACACTTTACACATGTTTTGTTTCTGTTTCCTGAATGAGTAATAAAAATATGCCATACCTGTACAGCTCTATATTTCGGTGTATTCCGGAAAGCAAATGCCCAGGCTTGTATTAGCTCCAAAGTCTTTGTACGAAGGTTCTCATGCTGAGTAGATTTTACCAGATCTCTCAGGGTCTCACAGAATGGCTTTGAGGCAACTTCATCATGCATTCCAGAACCTGTTAACATACACAAGAGGTAATGTTGCAAGATATTATCATATAAGGTCCAGATATTGGTACTACTCAGCTAGGTTATGAATTTATGAAATTAGTGATTATTCTGAGTACCACAGTAATAAGCCTACTTTAGTTAGGCACTAAGACAGAATCTAAAGTTGAACTAATCTAGTGAAAGCAAGACAAGAGCTTTATCTATGATATCAAGCTGCCAGTTTAGTTTCTCACTTTTTAAACCCTGAGCATTTGGAGCAATATCAAGTTAAACCATGACTTTCTATTATGTCATCAGAAGGTAGGTATTTGCTGTTTAAGATTATTGTGGAATAAAACCATTTTTCAGTGTCATGTCATGTCATGACTCAGAAGTCATACTTACCACAATTTTTTACAACACTTTCGAGAGTCAGGAGTGCGAACATTGCCTGATGCGGGTTCTGTGAGTATAACTTCTTTTTGATTGCCACAATTGCATACTTGGGCCTGAAAGTTGACAAAGAGGATGTAGTTTGAATGACATTGTGACTTTCTATTTCCTAAAAATGCGTGCCCAATTTGTATCAGGTATATGGATAGGTATTTGGATGCTGGTAGATTCTGTCCTAACTAGCATATATTGTACAAATAGATGAGTAGGTAAACATAAACAACATCCTGGTTGCAACACACTTTTGTCCAGATAGATTGAAAGATGCGCCGTTCGTTACCAGTGTATTGTTATGATACTTACGTGCAATCGTTCTGTCTAATCAAGTCGCAAATTTGTAGAATGGTTGGCCAATCAGGATCCAATCGAAGATTACTGGTGGCTTTATCTGGAGTAAAATATCTGCTGTATTAGATAACTAATAATATTAACACGTTTAGTTGACACAGACAGGAAGAATTATCATTCTAAAACTCGTGAAAAGGGGATTAACGGCAACAAAATGATGCAAATCAGGTAAAAGTATACGAGTCATTCTTAGCTATCTAGAGAGATTTGTATACTGCAGTAAACCTGGACCACGTAGAAGGTCGCTGGAATGTAAGAGAAAACGCTTACCAAGTAACTTATCGAAATTATTAGCACGAAACATCTTTATTTTTTAGAAACTTTTGTTTTAGAAAAGCTGATGATTGTCACGGATTGACAGATTGATTTGACGGTCGGGGTTCCCAGTGTCGCCAACTCCGAAAATTCCAAGTCACTCTAAAAAATGTCGGTCCCCTAAAAGTTGGGTGGGTTGGGTTGGGTTGGGTAAGGTTGGGCGAGTGGGTTTTGATTTGAGTGATGTGATTGATCATCATCTTCATCTTAAGATGGTCGCTCTTCCGAACCACCCGCCCCGACTCGTAATAATAGGCGATTTACTGTTGTGTTGAGTGATGGATGGTTGACTTGACAG
The DNA here is from genome assembly GCA_963457715.1 of Argyresthia albistria. Taxonomy (NCBI): domain Eukaryota; kingdom Metazoa; phylum Arthropoda; class Insecta; order Lepidoptera; family Argyresthiidae; genus Argyresthia; species Argyresthia albistria. Next base: position 13,618 of record CAUOQF010000132.1, on the reverse strand, counting down.
CTAAAAATGGATCTGAAAGCTGCCAAGTGCCAACAGATGTCGTAGGCGAGACATGGCCCATGGGGTTGGCATTTATACAGTGTGAGTCTTCATAATGTGCACATAGCGATCTGCGATAAAGAATATCAAATATTATCGACAAAAAAAATATAAAAAAAATCTCTGTCCTCCAATTTTTTCTTATAGGATTGAAAGTTTTTTTACACTGAATGTGTACCAACTGCAAAAAATAACATAATTACGAGATGGAATGAATTAGGGTTATAATTAAGTGGATAGTGATGCTGAAGGACAGACGGTGCTGCCATTATCAAGTAGTCACTAAAAAGTGTTAACTGGTTACTTAAATTAAGGTTTGTTTATGGAGAAATCCTTATTTTTTCAAGCATTTTTTCAGTTGTTGCCATTTAATACAAAATTTGGTAACAAAAAGAAAATTATTTTATTACACGATATTATTCTGCATTTTATTAACTTTCAAAAGACACCAAAATCATGTTTGTAACTAAAATACTTTTAACGTTTTTAAAGTCAGTCAGTAGCGGGTTAACTCGCAAAAACCCTATGTAACGAAATTACGTTAAGACAAGATCGCCTAGATCTCTGGAAATTTAGTAACTATGAGAATATTTTTTGCACAATTTTTTATAAGAAAGAAGACATTGTTTGGCAAATGATAAAAAATGGCCAAGTGCGAGTCAGACTTACTAAACGGAATCGTCGGTAAGCAAATCTGACTCGCACTTGGCCATTTTTCCCATTTTCTAAGTAATGCCTTCTTTCTTATAAAAAATCGTGCAAAAAATATTCTCATAGGTACTGTACTTCCAGAGATCTAGGCAATCTTGTCTTAACGTAATTTCATTACATAGGGTTTTTGCGAGTTAACCCGCTCGCTACTGACCGACTTTAAAAACGTTAAGGCGTTAAAAGTATTTTATTTACAAACATGATTTTGGTGTATTTTGAAAGCTAATAAGATGCAAAATAATATCAAATAATAAAATCATTTTGTTTTAGGGACCAAATTCTGAATTAAACGGCAATTACTAAAAAATAGTTGAAAAATCACAATTGTTCAAAAACAAAGCGTAATTTTAGTAAGCAGTTAACATTTTTTCAGCATTTTTGAAGTAAAACTTCTTGGGGCACGGGGGTAAAATTTATTTAACCTCTCAACTGTGGGTTATTCATATATTTGCTTTTCAATAGCTACTAGCCGGGTGCTATCACGAGTGGCTAAGAAATGTAACGGAAATTGGAATCGGTGACGTCAGGGTCGGCTGAAGACTTTTAAAACCGCAACTATTTTCAATACGGTTTTTAACTAATCAGATAAGATAATAATACATTCGTACAATAAAGAATGTTAATTAGTGAGAGAAAAACCTGATGAAACGTTAACAAATAAAAATTATTTTAAGCATTCTTCCACGAGTTCTTGATTTCCGGTATGGCCAAGATGGCGCCGCCGCCGCCGCCGCCGCTGGCTGGGATAAACAAAACCAGTGACGTGACCAAAAACTACTTCGTTCAACCTCTTTGTTGGAACCGGAACTTATGTTTGACAGCTGTGCGATGCGATCCATACAGTTTGTAAGAAAAGAGTTTCATCAATGTCACACGGGTCGATATGGATTTCTAAAACAAGCAAAGCAATGCATACATTTGAGCGAGACGGCTTAAAGACGTGACGTCAGATGGTATATAATCTGAGCGAGATACAAATAGTAGTGACACTATTGAATGAGTTAAGTATATCACCACGAGCGCGACAAATTGTAGATAAGGAATGGTGGGAAATAAATGACATGACGTATTAAAAGTAAGTACAAGTATAAAATAATTTCAAATAATCGGACGTCTGAAACTTAAAAGTAACTTGAAGCAGAGATTGGATCTCAAAATTGGAAATTTAAATCTCTTTTAGTATAGGTAGGTATAGGTGTATAGTATAGGCACAGAAGAGATAATATTACTCCGTACAGAACGGCCACTCCCTTCCCCGCGCCGATTCAGATACCGCACCCCACCCCTGGCGTCAAAAGATTGGTTAAAGGTTCAATAGACAGGGCTGAACGCCGGACGAGTGACGGCGCGTATACTTTAATATCGCTGCATCTGCCGCGCCACCAGCCCTAGCAAAGTTTACGCACACATTTGCACGTATACAAACATCATTTGGTTATGCAGTAGTAATAGGTGATTATTTTACGAGCGTTCTATGGAGTGTCCGAGGTGTGGTATAGGTACCACTTAATGATCTAGCTACAGAAGTTTTACTTCTAACACGTGTACGGTGCTACACGCGTATTTTTTTTGTAACTGGCAGTACTGCCTGCTCTTCATCATTACAATTCTGTTGATTTGACTGCGACAAACCCTTTCAGTCCGAAGTTATATATGTTTTTGCAATTGGTTCATAATTCACGAAAATTTATAAACAAACGCCTGTAAAAAAATATTAGGGGGGTGGGATTTTTTTGAAACATTTTTTTGTCGATAAAATAGGGTCCTCTTTAACCCTATTTAATATGTCCAGTTTGTGAAGACTCACACTGTATAGTTTATCTTTAATTTCATTATAAAAAGGTGTCTTGGATAGCTAGTGGTCACTTTCCCCACCAAAGTGTTTTTGAAGTAAAACTTCTTGGGGCACGGGGGTAAAATTTATTTAACCTCTCAACTGTGGGTTATTCATATATTTGCTTTTCAATTACTACTAGCCGGGTGCTATCACGAGTGGCTAAGAAATGTAACGGAAATTGGAATCGGTGACGTCAGGGTCGGCTGAAGACTTTTAAAACCGCAACTATTTTCAATACGGTTTTTAACTAATCAGATAAGATAATAATACATTCGTACAATAAAGAATGTTAATTAGTGAGAGAAAAACCTGATGAAACATTAACAAATAAAAATTATTTTAAGCATTCTTCCACGAGTTCTTGATTTCCGGTAAAGGCCAAAACCAGTGACGTGACCAAAAACTACTTCGTTCAACCTCTTTGTTGGAACCGGAACTTATGTTTGACAGTTGTGCGATGCGATCCATACAGTTTGTAAGAAAAGAGTTTCATCAATGTCACACGGGTCGATATGGATTTCTAAAATGATGAACGAATCGTTTTTAACTATGGAATAGGTACCTAAAACGCGCTGCGTAGTCGCGCAACAGGCAGCTAGTAATCGCATAAAGTCACTTAGAATCATCCAAATGTGATATTTAGTTTTCAAGCAAATTCCGATGTGATGGATGGCTGCATTAAGACTTCTTGAAAACAATAAGTAGGTACCTAGAACTGTTCTAAAGCCACTTTTTATTATATAGTGCAGTTCAAGTCACAAATTAGCAGTTTAGCTACTAAGTACGTGTTATACCTACCTATTTAATGTTTATCTGTAGTAAACGGCCAAAGCGAGGTCTACAGCTTACAGAGCCATAAGTTTAATGGCTTATTGTTTCGCTTATTTGTTTGTATGTAATTTTTGTAATACATATTTTAAAGTTGAATTGTTGTTATAACTGTTGAAATTATACGATTTTGATTTTAATAAGCTTTTGTAATTTTAAAGTTAATGCTTCATGCCAGTCAATAATGTTGAAGTAAAATATCAAAATCGAGGTATGTCGTATGGCGGACTAAGGAAATGTCAAGAATAAAATTAAATAAGAGTAATCGCTTTGCTTCGCGATGAAGTAACCCTAAAAAATCCTAGCAAAGTAGGTATTTATAGGTTAGCGGGGGTAGCATAAGGCACGCCAGTCACCCCAGCCACGCATTTTGTCACAATTTAATGTCATATCATAATGAATGCGCGCTATTTTATGGAGAAACATCATTGAGACGCGAAAGGAGTTGGCAATTTGGCAAAATGACTGCCCCAGACATGTACAAAGACTTCTCAACAGCCAATTAATAGCATTTAAATATTCTCTCATAAATTACTGCGTCTTTAGTTAGTTTGTAGAACTTGAAGGAAATGATTAAATAATTAAGAGTTGTCACTTCATAATCTATGATTCCGCCATTGATTAGTGACTTTTGCCATCGTTAAAAATAACATGCAACATAATTGCCAACTAGCAAAACTGTTGAAAACAGGAGGTTTCCAGAGGAGTGGCTAGATGGCGTTATGTTGCATGTTATTGCAAAATGGTGCTTATTTCTAGCGACGGCAAAGGTCACGGAATCATATTGGAATCACGGAGTATTGAGTAACAACTCTTATTTACCTATATTTAATTTTTTTTTCTTCAAGTTCTACAAACTAAATACAGACGCAGTAAATTAAATTTATGAATAAATATTTAAATGCTATTGGCTGTTGAGAAGTCTTTGTACATGTCTGGGGCAGTCGTCCATATATTGATTTAGCCATCTTCTTTGTCATTTATCTGCGCGACTGAGGTGAGTGGCAAGCCTTATGGTAGCCCCGCAGGTACACATTAACTTGGAATAGTTGAAAATACGTACTCGATCAATTAAATAAAGGGACTGGGCACAGAGACAAGCAAAGCAATGCATACATTTGAGCGAGACGGTTTTAAGACGTGACGTCGTCAGATGGTATATAATCTGAGCGAGATGCAAATAGTAGTGACACTATTGAATGAGTTAAGTATATCACCACGAGCGCGACAAATTGTAGATAAGGAATGGTGGGAAATAAATGACATGACGTATTAAAAGTAAGTACAAGTATAAAATAATTTCAAATAATCGGACGTCTGAAACATAAAAGTAACTTGAAGCAGAGATTGGATCTCAAAATTGGAAATTTAAATCTCTTTTAGTATAGGTAGGTATAGGTGTATAGTATAGGTACCACTTAATGATCTAGCTACAGAAGTTTTACTTCTAACACGTGTACGGTGCTACACGCGAATTTTTTTTTTGTGAGGAAATGCGTTGTTTTTCCGGAAAATTAAGTTGTAATTTCCAAAATATTTGTCACCAAAACGCAAAAATCGGCTTTTTTATACGTCGAGAGACTATACACAAGCTTTTGCATATATTGTCTTTAATATTGTCAGCAAATTACGTTTCATTTACCAAAATTGAATTTTCGATTTCCAGATAAACTACGCATTTCCATGATTTCCTTGCACGAGTATGAAAAGTGACTGCCAGCTATCCATTAAACACATTTTTATAATCAAATTAGGGATGAACGATATAAAAGCTATTCCGCATGTCTTGCCTACGACATCTAGTGACAAATTTGGAAATAGTGATGAACTGATGAAACGCGTGCAAATTTCCAGTCCAAATAATAACAATAACCGAATCCATGAATCCATGGAATTAGTGTTGCCGCACTATCGATAGTTTTACAATCGATAGTTTACCTCGAAAATCATCTATAATATCGATAGGGCTATCGATAGTATCGATAGTTTTGTACTATCGAAAGTGACCTTAAATTGAAAGTCGAGTATTTTATCAATGTACCCACTTAAGCTTAATATTTAATGCTGCCAGTTTAAAAAGAAAATGACCGACAAACAAGGTTTTATTAGAATTACATTATTGAGATATTATATTCCAATCTACTAAGACTTCATTATCTTACCAATACTATTGAAGTTTAGGTCACTATCGATAGTTTAAAACTATCGATAGTATTGATTGTTCTTGCAATAGTCGGTAGCAATACTATCGATACTATCGATAGTCATTTCGATATTGAAGTCCGATACTATCGATACTATCGATAGTATTGCTGTGTGTCAATAGTATTGCAATAAAAAAGCTCTCGATACTATCGATATTATCGATACTATCAATAGCCTATCGATACTATTGCTTTTGCCTCAACTATCGATAGACTATCGATAGTGGCCTATGGATCGGCAACACTACATGGAATCCATGCTCGGCTTGGAACGAGCTCGGAACCTCTCGGAACCTCAGAACTCCTCAGAACAATCTCGGAACGCACCGGAGGAATGACAGGAGATGACAGTTGTTTGTACGTTTTATTCACAACAACATCGAACGAAATTCGAAATCACAACATTCTAGCATGAAAAGCTTTTTCAGATACCTAAAACCCCTAAAACTATGTAGGTACTGAGAATAATTAAATCAATCACAATAAAAATTTAAAGACTTTGGTTTGTTTACATTGCACTGCAATACATTTTCAAGGAGTTCTGTACTGTGGAGTTCTCTTTGTTTTCACTATGGAATTGGATTCGTTTTTACCTCTGAATGATGTGATATTCAACTATTATTTCTTAATAGGCGGTTTCTTTTTGAGTTACCTTATTTACAAACTACTGAATTCCCTTTTGAGTGGCAAAAGTTATATGCGAACAAGTTATCGGAGTTGTGGACATTCTTGGAGGAGCATACAGTGCAACAAATCTATACCATACAGCATTTATGTAGGTATTCCTGCTATAGGTAATCTACTGCCTGCTCGGCTTGTAACTGCTACATGTCCTTATATAATCCCTGACTTCCATCAATCTAAATGTAAGAATGCAGTTTCTCAACTGATACCCCTAATCCTTTAACTCTCCTCAACTGGAGACATTTTTAAGCATCATGTGCCACATCCCTACTATATGTACAAGTCTACGCTCTTTACATACTTTACATATAGTTATGAGTTTCCTGTTCATATCCTCAGTGGTATCCTGTCTGTGGAAAACTGATGGTGCCCCCGATTGGTCTATTTTGCGAATGTTGTGCGGCCAGCGCCTGCAAAATGTGTCGCCGAGTTGTGGACAAGAAGTTCCGATGTAAACAAATTACTTGGCCGTCTGATAAAGCCTTCTATCACCACTGGGTTAATGGTAAGTCATTTATAATAACAGACATTGTAAATTAAATAAAAGTAATTGTATAAATATTCAGACTTAATGGTTTTTTTCCAAAAATTTTGTTTTAATTAATATAAATGTAAAGTTTTATAATATGTAGTTGGAAACACAGTATAGTAAAAATTATTGAGTAACCTACTTGCCGTGAAAAACCTAACCTAACCTAACCACCATCTAAATCTAGTGGGTGCCTCTGATATGAACATCAAAAATTTGGTAATTTAGTTTTGTTTATTCAGTTGGAGTAAGCCGTGGTGAAGCAGCTGATCTTAGTGATGAGGGAATGAGGAGGTTCTTCTGTAGCTGGTGCCACCGAGTCAAACTCTGCCAAGAGAGTGCTTTTAATGATTCAGAAGTTAGTTGCTTATTACAAATATTTTAATTACTACCTTGTATATTTATCTAAAGAACCCAAGTCACTAATTGAGTTTTTTTTTTTGCAGCAATGTGATTTTCAAAGGTACAAAAATATAATAATTCCTCCATCATGTGTGCAAATGGAGAATGGAGTAGTGACAGGAATCAAAGAACTTCCAGACCCGGACTGGGAGCCTCTTATTATCTTTGGTTAGGAACAATTTATTTATTGTGATATTTATAAGTAAGGTTTTATTTGCTTGTTATTGCCACACCAGTGTAACTGTAGGCTGTGTAATAATGCTTACTCATTAAAATTATTTGTGAAACTCAAATAAATATACCTAATGTATAGTATTGTACATAAGTTTGAAGGTTTTTTTTTGTATTACAGCAAACAGAAAGTCAGGAAGCAATCAGAGTGATGAAGTACTCTCGCAATTCAGAGGGCTGCTGAATCCTATTCAGGTTAGTAAGTTCATTAAACCTACAACTCAAGGAGCTGTGCACATCTAAGAGACGATATAGGAACGTTGTATAGGAATGGCACGTCACGTCGCGTATGTCACGCCACTCCTAAGATCACTTGTCAGATGACGTGCTAAGGTCACTTAGGTGGCTCATATTATCATAACCAACATAAGTTGCACTCATCATAATAACTATTTTTCTTAGATAAAAAAATCTAAGCATCAGCCATTATTCTCCAACTCTGCTAGCTTTTCGAACTCTGTGGAAGCCAACCATAAGTGTGGGCTGATATGCGGGCCACACAGAAAATATTTTGGAATGCAGGACAGGCAACGCCATTGCAACTTTTACGCGTTTGTTTGCCGCGCGAGTTTGCTCTACCGTTTTCAACCGACCATGTGTGGTGTGGTTTGCTTCGTCGCCAGCGTTTCAGCCTGCGCCCAAACTAATCACATACATTGCTTCTGAACCAGAAACAGCGACGCCACTAACATATAAATTACAAGACTGGGCCCATACTCCCACCTAGAAGAGAAAATACCATGACCGTTTTAAAACAACTTATTATAGGTAAAATAAAGTTCACTATAGAGTACTCGATTAAAAATGGTTGCCATGGTGATGTATCCGAAAGGTATCTCATTTGGGTCGCAAAAATGGTTGGAGTAAGGCTGCTGGGGTTTATATTTTCTTCCGCCCCAGCTAGGATTTGAACCCGGGACTTCTAGCTAGGGAAGCACAGCACCACAACACCACAGAGGTCGTCACTCGTCATAGGTTGCAAGGTCGTAACGACTGTTCAGGATAAAGATAAAGATCCCATCAAAAACATCCTGTAAAAAATACCAAGTCTCGCAGCTCTGTGATTCTACCGTAAAAAGTTGTGAGATCCATGTTATACCAAGTCGGTTAACTGATTTAGTCCCTACTTAAGGGGCCTTCTGTCTTAAGTTAATACGTAAGATATTTTCATATCTATATTCAAATCTTTTACTTTTTAAATAAAAATATCGACTTGGCCATCGCATGCTTAGTTTGTTTAGTCCTTTACAACCAGGGTCTGCTGGAAGAAATCTCTATTTAGAGATAAGCTGACCTTGGTACATGTTATTTCTGTTTTTATCTCCTGTCATGTATCGTGTAATAAATATATACAAATACGTTATCTATCACACAGAACTAAGAGCCAGAAACCTGGTTTTTCATCAAATTCCTTCCGAATGCATAAAGAAGTGAAAGGTACTGGAATTTAATGGACTGAAAATAACTAGAGCATTAGTAATTTTGTTGCACTAGTCTTCCATTTTCTATTGTTGCCGCTTGTTAAAGTTATACATATATTAGTTTTGGAACCAAGTTTTAATCGTGTAGAACGCAATTATACTCTAAACAACCTAATATAATGTAGATATGATTTCGAAGATACATTGTGCCTTCATGCGATGGCCAAGTCGATATTTTTATTTAAAAAGTAAAAGATTTGAATATAGATATGAAAATATCTTACGTATTAACTTAAGACAGAAGGCCCCTTAAGTAGGGACTAAATCAGTTAACCGACTTGGTATAACATGGATCTCACAACTTTTTACGGTAGAATCACAGAGCTGCGAGACTTGGTATTTTTTACAGGATGTTTTTGATGGGATCTCACTTCTTTTTGTAAAGTTCTACTTTTTAAAATTTGGTACCTTTGGTACTTTTACAATAACAATAAAAACATAGCGTTAATGTAGGGGTCTCCGTGCTCGTCACAAGTATAAACTTGGAACTCTTCCCAATGTGCTACCACATACTCGACTATAGCAAGTCTAATCTCATACGACGACTCAATATTCTCATACATAGAGAATGACAAAGAATGAAACAAACACGACCCATCGCCAGGTATCCGTACAATCCGGTGTGGGCATGGTTGGTCATTCACATACACTATTTCCGAATCCATTGCGACTACTAGTTCTGGCAAATGTGCTAGATGAACAAATCCAAATAGTTAGTAAATATAATAATTAATGCAGATACAAAAATTATCAACAACTAGTTGAAATCGCTGGCGAGCAACTCCGCTACTTAAGCTAGCGACGGTTTCAAACCATAGCGTGAGTTAAAATACAGGCAGCGCCATCTATCGAGCAATTGGATTAATCTGCTACCACTCCCGTCGCATTAGAACGCAATTTGTTCTATTGATTGAATAGTTTTATTATATTTGAAGCATTTTGTCGGGAATGTACGTCATACATATATACAGGGTGTAACAAAAAGGGTTTAACTCCCGGATGTATGTGGTTTGGGACATCATTCTGAGCAACTTTTACTATGGGACCAACTTGATTAGAGCAACTTGATTTTTCACTTCCCCATACATTTCGGTCTGGGCGCTCGGCTGATTTATATGGAGAAGTGAAAAATCAAGTTGCTCTGATCAAGTTGGTCCCATAGTAACCACATACATTCGGGAGTTAAACCCTTTTTGTTACACCCTGTATATAAAATTCTCGTGTCACAGTGTTTGTCTTCGTAGTCTGAGAATCGGCTAACATCTATTTTTCATACCCCTAAGTGTTATAATTATTTATATGGCAAAACAGCGTTTGCCGGGTCAGCTAGTAATATATAATTTAAGCATAATGGTAACCAAAGGAAACGAGGGATGTATGCCTGGACCGTGGTAAGTGGTGGTCCCTGGTGGATGTACGTATCCCTCTTCTAGGAAACAGGCGTGATATTATGTATGTATTACATAATATGTTTATAGAATCTTGTTTGTAAAGGCATATTTTCCTAGGGGCATTCAATGATTCATAAACTGCAAATGTAACTTTGTAATCCTATACATTTTATATAAGATTACAAAGTTATTGATGCAGATGGGTTTTCTGGAAAACTATAACATAAGCTTGAAATGTTTAAGTTTTCCCTTGATAAGAATACTAATTACTATTTACATCCCAAATTTGAAGGTTCTATGTCTGCTAGAAGTGCCTGGGAGTTTTGATGATCGGTCAGTCAGTGACAAAATGAGGAAACTTTGACATGTTACAATTCTTAAACTACTGGTTCAAATTGAATAAAAAAATTAATATATCGTGTTGATATAAGGCCTAATTAGTAACAGAAAAATCAGGCTTCTTGTTTTATCCACAACGAAGTTTTAGGGGGGTCGAATATGGCCTGAATTGCTTCGAGAAAAGGATGGTACGGCTGTGCTTGCTCGACTTGGTGGTGCACTGCCGTGCACCCAGATAATTATTTACTCTTTGACGAGGATGAGCACAACATCCCTATTCCGGGCCGCAGTATCCCGTGAGCAGATCGCCGCAATGGTCGCCAACCTCCGACAGGAGATGGCACCTGAAGAAGAAGAAACGACTGTCCAACCTTTCCAGGTGGTGGACCTGAGCAGCACGTCCCCGGAGTCTGTGGCGGGGTGGCTGCCGGCGCGCCGTGTCCGCGTGCTGGCGGCCGGCGGCGACGGCACGGTGGCGTGGGTGCTGAACGCGCTCGCCATGAGACCTGACCTGCAGGTGAGGTGGTATGAGCGTGGACAGGAGACAGAGAAAGGCTACGGGGATAGCGGCGTAAGACTGCGAGCGGCACAGGAAACATAGTCACACACAACCGGACTTTCGCTCTCAGTTTCTTGTTGCGCTCGCGAACGTTTTGGCCCTGAACCTTCTTAGGGTTCCGGTTAGGCAATAATACTCGTCATTCCGAGCGATTTGTGTTTTGCTTAAGGTTGTTTTTTGTCTAGGGCGCCGTCTAAAGGCTCTCAGTACAGATTTCCATTTATTCCGATCTTAGTCCATCATAAAAAACTTAAAATCATAAACAACCAGAAATATCTGTACAAAGAAAGTTTGGATTTCACCATCTCCTCATGGGTAAAACACCATGAGGAGATGTTTACCGTGCCAATACAGACATGATGGATTGGTTTGGTTGCAGGCGGCGGTGGGCATCCTGCCGATGGGCACGGGCAACGACCTGTCCCGCGCGCTCGGCTGGGGCGCGAGCGCCGCCGAGGTGGACGCGCACGCCATCATCGCCGCCGTGCGACAGGCAGAACACCAGCCGCTAGACAGGTCACTATTGTTAATCATAGCCATATCAGGGGGGTTTCACTTCGCCGGTAGGTATCTACGGCCGGTAGGTATAAACGCGCCAGTCGGTCTTTGTCACATGGTTGTCGCCCGGCTCTCGGTGCGCGCGCTAGCCGCGTGAAAACAATTACGCCGAAAACAACTGAGTGCGATTCGCAACCCTGCGTGATCGGCATCGTGTCAGCGGTGTCTAATGGAATATGAAAGTTTCAATAGGCTTGTGTTGTGGCCAAGGTAATCCAATAAATCTAGGAACAAGTCTTAAGTTGAAGCATTATGTACAAAATGGCTTGACATTCTCAGAATTGTATATTTCCTGCAGATATATTTTATAAAGTCAATTTTGTGCAAAAAAAAGACAGCATTTGATGGCACTTTTACATGACGTCATTCTGTTACTATTTCATAGAACTCAGGAACAAAATTTTAAAGTATAAATCTTTCTCCTCACGCCATCTCTTTTTTACGAAGGTTTACTAATTCTAATTTATATGTGATGAGCACCCTGTGAATGTGGATGCAAGAAGACAGTCGTAAATAAATCCTATTCATACCTAGTACAGTATTATATTATCTGTGGCGTGGCTGACAGACACATCCCACACCAACACAGCGACCGACGACGTCGGAGTGCTGCGCTGCGTAAAGACATGTATCATTTGCCCGATCCGATCACCGTATCCGTATCGTCGACGCGTATCATGATCGCATATGTGGACGGGTAATGATACGCGTATCATGATACATTGACACAATACGCAGATACGGTACGGTGATCGGATCGGGCAAATGATACATGTCTGGACCCGGCTTTACGACATATCGCAGCGCTCGTGTACCTCAGTCCGTTGAAATCCCAGCGTTGCGTCGCAATCCAACGACCTAAGACCTTTGTAGCATCTATCTTTATATCTTAAGGAACGTACCCATACTACGTGACCCATTCAGCAGGGGAGGTCTTCAAAGTACCACGCTCGTACAAAATACCGGTCTTGTCTCATCATAATACAGTGGTCACCGAGTGGGTGTCAAAAATAGCATAACAATACGTATTAAAGTCTTCACAAAATAAAAGGTAATAAAAGCGGTTTTCCTAGGTGCAATTTGTACGCTTTGCTTGTACGCAACAGTTGGCTTTTATTACTTACGCATTAGGGGTTAAACTTCATGGGCGTGAACTGTCAAAACGGGCCTTTATTTTGTGAAGACTTTAGTTACGTTCCCTTAGGAGGCTTGTATGTAGTCGTAATTGTATGACATAGTCGTCATTCCAGATGGAAGCTCACAATGACATCCAAGCGCAGCCGCCTGCGCCCTTCCCGCGCGCGCTCACTGTACGTGTATAACTACGCGAGCGTGGGCGTGGACGCGCAGGTGGCGCTCGACTTCCACCGTGCGCGCACGCAGTTCCTCTACAGATACGCGAGCCGCCCGCTCAATTATGTGAGTAATTTACACCAATTTTTACTTGTACAGTGTTGAAATAATGTATTCATCAAAACCTCTAGGGTACTTACCGAAGTCCTAAAACTCTGAGGTATGCAATGCAAGCACATGTTTGCACCCATATCCCATAAGAATTCCGAACCTAAATCTGGAGTGCAAAGTTTGTATCAAGAACTGAATTTTAGGGTTATTTTTGTTGGTTTTAGTCCTATTATTGTTGGGCTTAGGTTTAAGCAATCACCAGATATAATAAAATATAACGCCCAAAAAATCGTAAGTACTTACCAGAATTAAATCCCCATTTTAATATGAAATTATCACCAATAAACGTAAAGTCTGCTAACCTAAACAAGGCAAGTATCATCAGGAATAATCGCTGAGCTACCCAAAAAGGCCACGCATG
>CAUOQF010000131.1:0-18893 GCA_963457715.1 Argyresthia albistria | reverse complement strand
CAAATAGGGTTTGTGGAAGTCGGTTTTTTCTAAAGTTTACTTTTTGTTCCAATTATATAGATAATGGTACGGAACCCTTCGTGCGCGAGTCTGACTCGCACTTGGCCGGTTTTATATTTATTTTATTTAAGCAAATGCTTAGCAACTGAAACAAATGTCTATTCTATGAGATTCTCGCGATTAAATTAGTTAAGTGACAACTTAATTTTAAAATAGTTTCGTGACACTCAGGGATAGTTACCAAGATCACAGATTAATAAAGAGTTAGCAAGATGAAGACTCTTTAGCAGCTGTGTGACCATTTGGGCACTCGTCGGACAAAGCTAGGAACCGTAAAATCGAATTACTGTACGTTCTAGGGTTGAGTGGAACTGAAAGACAAGCACATTACTTATCTAACTTTGCATTAGATTTTGTGATGTCTGCATAAAAAAACTAATATGACTGGTAAGGCGTCGATTAACTGTAGTTTTATGAAGTTAATATGGCTTAAAGTCACGGTTTTAGGCGTGAAAGTGTAACATATTGGTGGTGGTGATATATTTTATCGTGATTAAATATGAACAACTTTCACTGTAAAACCGATATAATCAGAACAACTTTTTCTTACATATCACACACACAACACACATGTACATTGTACAAACATCATACATAACACATACGTAATATTGCTTCATAATTTTTAGGGTACCGTACCCGAAGGGTGCCAAACGGGACCCTATTACTGAGACTTCGCTGTCCGTCTGTCCGTCCGTCCGTCCGTCCGTCCGTCCTGTCTGTCACCGGGTCCGTCTGCACGAACCGTAATAGCTAGAAAGCTGAAATTTTCACAGAATGTGTATATCTGTTGCCGCACCAACCACAAATACTGAAATACGAGAGATATTGCAAATTAAAGGGGGCCCCGATACAAGAGACGTGTTTAGATACACTTACGCATTTCAAAATGGAGATCTTGACTGAAACTGTTTATCTATTGTCATAGCAACCATGTCATAGACACATACTACACATTTAAATATGATAGCATATTTCGCGTCAACCCACATGGTTGTGGTTAGCCGGTGCGGTATGATGTAGACTCTCAATACGGAGATCGTCGGTTCAAATCTCGTGAAGGCATAAACTTTTTAAATTTTCTTTTTGTTTATTTTTTTATTGTTTTGAGTGCTTTTGATTTGTTGTACGATGGTACGGTACCCTTCGTGTGCGATACCGACCCGCACTTAACCGATTATTTTTCATAGCGGGTTGGCAGCGAATAATGTGCCTTCTTTTAGCCAGTTATTCAATACTTTAATTGGCATGAAAGAGGGCTAGCCCATCGATGCAGCTATGGAAATAAGAAGGTTTATGTTTTTTTTTGTTTTGAGCTCCACTTTAGTTTTCAGTAATGTAAAAGGTGAGTGGTTGAGGTTATACAAAAACTCCATAAAATGCCCACACTTTTATGTTATGGTGATGGAATAGCCCCCTGTCACGCGAAATAGAATAAAAATTGTTTTATATTACAATTCATGGTCCTGTTTCACATCCCTAGTCTAAAGTACCCCCGAGTCTGTTTCAGAGCGTAACTTCGATGGGGCGGAGATTAGAACCGCAATGGCTTCAGTTAGCCGTCGAGCGGAACCCCGATTTGGTTGTTAGTAGGCGGGGCCCGTAGTCTACACCTAGATTAGGTTTGTTCGTAAATGATAGCCGGGAGTTCGCTTGACTATAGGATCAATGGAGCCAACCACATACTAGCTGCGCGTGTAAGCATGGGATCAATCCTCAGATTAATTGAAAAGTTACCTACGCATTAGGCTTGATTGTGATAGTGATAGACTTGAAAGGGCCACTAAGGGAAATAAATATTACTAACAAAGACCCCGTTATCTGCTAACTTGATAATTGACAAGCAGGCAGTATGTACCATTGGAAAAATGTAGATAAATAAATCATCTCAAAGCGCTCATCTCAAAACATTCGAGTTAATCCTAACCCAACTACAACAACTAAAACCACGTGACAGAGACAAAAACTAAACGCACCTTCATAAATATAACTTCAAACGTTATTCTATTATTGGCATGAAATAGGAACCCTGCACAAGCCACAATTTTCTAGGGCAATCAGCACCGGGCTCGTCATGACACTCCAGATTGTGTATGTATCATTGTGTTGGTATATGTATGTGAATTGTATGTCTGTGTGGGTTGAATGAAACATGCCCGAGGCGCTATCTGCACAGTTTACTGGCGTGGACACCAATAGCTCGGCCGATTGCTTGTGGTTTTTGCGTACAAAGTAACATTTCCCATACCCGTACCCATTGATGTTATCATGTAGAATTCTGATCTGACAAAACGCTACCTACGCACGGTACGTTGGTTTGGTACCTTTCGTTTCAACAAAGTTTAAGCATATAAATGTTTATAAAAATATGTACATTTTCGCACATACCCCCTAAACTAAAGGATATCTAATTCCAGCAAACCAAGGTGTGATAGGAAATCGTATAATGAAAGGGTATATAGATATCTAGGTGTAGATAGTAACTTTATCTAGTTTGGCTTCTCAATACCGAACAGCTTCAATGATAGAAATAAAATAGACTGTGAACACCTTCTTGAGCTGAGTGTACATATCTCGATATCTCAAAGCTTTCAAGATGCAGTCTGCAGTAAGGAAAATACCTCTGAAAATAGCGAGCAAATTCCTCTATCTCAGGATAAAATGCATTCTCAAGAATGTCCTGATATTCTAAAGTGTCGTGATATTCATTCTGACTCTTGGATTTCCAAGGTGGTTGTGTCACTATTTATTGATATCTAGATAAAGGAAAACACATTATCTGTTTCACATTTTCTGCTAAAACATTTGTAGCGTTACGTATTTTTCACAAAAAACCGCGTACAGCCAGTAATTAAATAGACCATTTCTCGTGACTGGGAACTAAACCAACACCAACGCTATAGATGTATTTATGAAAGCTTCTATAGATTCACATTTCACTCATTTCCTCGTCAGAACAACCCTTTGCCAGAATTTGTGACAATGCTCTCGTAAACTTTATAGAGCACTATATCTGTTCTTGATAGGAAAGATTCGATAGGATGAACCATTTTTTCGTCTCCAGAGAAAATTGGTCTGGCATAAAAACCCCTATTCATTCCTTTTATAGGCTTCCGATGAAGCCGTGTGCAAGATAAAAGGGGATGGACGTCCAAAACAAATAGGAGGAATTTGATCTGTTTTTGTCGAGACGTTATACGTACACTTTTTTCGCGGGAGAACTGAAGGATGGATAATGGGTTCAGATAAAATAGAATTGTTAGAATTACGTGGGCATCACTTGCGATTGTGTTCTACTGGCTTAAAGTGTATCTAATATAACAGGCACCTTGACAGATGTCAATCTTAGCCTGTTAGTGAGGGGATATTGCTCATAAAAATCGATTATTGAAAATAATAATGATAATAGCAATGATGGCGATGACAACTCTTCTGTTAATTCAACTGAATAAACAATTTCGATTCTTTCCGATGGTTTAGGTAACACCCTAGTGTTTAAAAAGTGGATTTTATGAAGTTTAGGTTAGCTGTCAAGTTGCTTCTAAGCATGGATAGAGTATAGTTACTAAAACCTTTTTGTACCCCCGTCATAAGTTACATGAGGGTGTGAGAGTACACCAACTGGAAATATAAACAAACATGAACCTCTCTTATTAGAGATAAGCTCGCCTTTGTACACGTTTTCTATGTTTTATATTGTCTTATGTAACTGTTTGTGTGCAATAAAGAAATTATCAATTACTAACCTACAGAAAATCAAAGGGTATGATTTTTTTTAATGTTGCTTAATGGAGGTACCACAATACTATATTGAATGACTATTTTCAAAAAAAAACCGGCCAAGTGCGAGTTAGACTCGCGCACGAAGGGTTCCGTACCATTATCTATATAATTGGAACAAAAAGTAAACTTTAGAAAAAACCGACTTCCACAAACCCTATTTGATTAGATTGAGTTTAATACAAACTGTAACCCCTTATCCCCCCTCCCAGGGGAATTAATTTTGTCAAATCCCATATCAGTGCTACCCCACGCTACTAAGGAACCCCTGTACAAAGTTTCATGGCTCTAGGTCCATCGGTTTAGGCTATGCGTTGCCTGCCCGTCAGCCACGCATTGTATTTGTACCTATTATTGAGCAGATCTGGTGGCCATATGTGGTCTTCTTCAGCAGTTCCGCATCATAATATTATGCTTACCATGTGCATTTGCACGAGTTATTATGAAAAACACAAAAATCACTATAGGTCTAATCGGTCTAATTTTCCAAATCGGTCCATCCGTTTAGGCGCTATCGAGGCACATACACAAAAAAAAAAATAAAAAAAAAACAAACATCCGGACGAATTGTAAACCTCCTCCTTTGGGAAGTCGGTTAAAAAAACCGCAAAAAAACACGTTAATTGTATGGGAGCCCCCTTTATATTAAATTTATTTTGTTTTTAGTATTTGTTGTTATAGCGGGAACAGAAATACGTCATCTGTGAAAATATCAACTGTCTAGCTACCACGGTTCATGAGATACGGCCTGGTGACAGACAGACGGACGGACGGATATCTTGAGATTTTAAGGTACTTTCCCTCCAGGGCCCATTCGTTTGTTCCACCCTGTATATGTGTGATCTGTAACTGTATTTTTCATGAAATACCCAAAAAGTTTTGTTCAAATTATCATCTTATGTCAGAATAACTTTGTAGCTAGTTGAAAAATAACATTTGAATTGATTCAAAGCTTGCCGCGCTTTTAGGGCCTTTAGTACCTACTAAACGCCGCCGTAAGCAGCACTGTCTACAACCTACTCCTACTGGAAAACGTGAGACACCCATCTACAATTTCCGTACAATGAGGTTCACTCACTCATTATGTCAATGTCATGCAGACTGCAAAACATCATTTCAACGCACCAAAGAGTATTTAATTAAAACATCACTGGCAGCCAAACTTGAAGTGGCCAAAAGGAAAAAATTAATTTCTGTGCTCTGAGATTTGTATGAAAACAAAAGTAATTAAAAACTATTAATTTTATAATTATTTTCTAAAAGTTCTACATAATAAATAGAGACGTCGTAATTCATCAATTAATATTTAAAGTCTTTGTAGAAGTCCGGGGACGACATTGCCATATCATTTAAATTTAGTTTCATTAAAAGAAGGCTTACCTACCAAAACAAAATGGCCTTGGTATAAACTTTTCAAGCGTGTTGTGAAGACGTATCTTGTACCGAGACCACTTTCAATTTGTAATATCTCTCGTATTTCAGTATTTGTGGTTGGTGCGGCAACAGATATACACATTCTGTGAAAATTTCAGCTTTCTAGCTATTACGGTTCGTGCAGGCGGACCCGGTGACAGACGGACGGACGGACGGACGGACGGACGGACGGACGGACGGACGGACAGCGAAGTCTCAGTAATAGGGTCCCGTTTGGCACCCTTCGGGTACGGAACCCTAAAAAATATGTTAGTTAAATGTCGTGACTTGATAATCTATTATTATTCTCCAGTATGGAGCAATACAAGTAAATTTTTATATTGACTAGGTACCTGCTAAGTAGTTTTATGTTATGAATTGGCTCAGTTTGCTCAGTCAATCACAATATCTCAAATAGTGCATGATTATTTTAAAATAGACTAGATTATAAAATAGAATATAAACAGGTAGGTACAAATTCAACATTATTCAATAAAACAAAATAATAGAAGCCATAAATCCGCACCTTGAGAGAACAAAGGGGCAACTTCATCAAATGATATCTTCCATCGAATTTCATTTATATTATGGAACGAGAAAAACTGAAAAGAGGAAAGTCCGCACAATAAATGGGCCAATGTTTAAACAGTCGAAGACAATCACTGTGGGGAGATTTATCGAAACCCTTTTAACACCAAATTGCCCTTTATTGGCTCCCATTTTAATTCCATTGCGGTCTTCATTTAGTCTACGTTTTTCCGCCGCCCCGTGGGTGAGCAGTGAAACGTACAATGCTGGGGCTAATTGCTTGTAGTTGGAGCTACATGGTGACTTCACAATAATTATTGTAGCTATTTTCAACTATTTCACAAACCACTGGTAGGTGGGGAGCGGGGGGGGGGGGGGTGTTACCGACCCAAAGCGTTTGTTGACGGTCAATCAATATATTTTTCCATCTTTGTACGTAACAATCCGTACGAAGATGGAAAAATATTTATTGAAAATGTTGGCCGTAATTAAAAGCTGAATAGCAGTTCTCGATGGAACTATACACAGTGCCACACGCGCGTGAGGCGTTATTTTCATAAAAACCGGGGGCAACTGATGGGTTATCTTATATTATTGTGTATCTTTACGATTATAATTAATATGCAAGAATATTAATCCACAGATTTCTCGTTTTCCTTGAACAGTGGGTGGTAATTATTCCCTGTCATGTGTTGAACGATTCCCTTCTGTCTGATTAATTGGTTTTCCAACCCCCCCATTCCCCCTTCGAGACATAGCATTAATCTATCTTATCTTAATCACTGAATCTGAATTGTAGGTAGGCACCTCACCTACATAAAAGTTTAAATATATAAAAAGTTTTATATACTACTAATTATCACAATCATCTGATGGTAAATGTTTTTTTTATAATCGCTCTACATACCCTTATTTAGGAAAAGGAAGACTTTTTAATTCGGTAGTTGAAATAAATATATTAAATTCTACATCTAATCTAAATGGACAAATCCTGAACCTCCCAAAGGGGAAAATGCGAAAGATATGTTAGAAGATTAGAGCAAGGAAAAGCCTTTTGTATAGTACCATTGAGCTAACATAATAGGTTGTAGTTAAATGATTAGTACCTACATTATTGGTATCAAAGGTCATACACCTTACTACTGGTGGGAGAAGAGGAGAAAAAGCCGCCCACTGTTGTGTTTAATTACTATGAACTCAATGAAATTGAATATATTTTTCGTCACATACAGTTTATGAGAGCCACTTTAGAGTTGCAGGGGCACACTGCATTTCGTATATATTTATTGCACATAAAAGACAAAAAACAGAAAATACAGAGAAGTAATTTACAAAGGTAAGCTTATCTCTAAAGAGAGATCTCTTCCAGCAAACCCAGGATGGACAGAGAAAAATAAAATACAGAACAGGTAGGTCTATGTGCTCAGGTAAGAGAAAAATAAAACATTAATATTACTAATCAACTGAATATACTACATAAAGAAGTACATGAATATTACATGTACTTCTTTATGTATATTTATGTCGCAGCATTTTTAAATACTGAAATCCGTGACTTGAACCAAAATCCGTTCATTATCAATGACTTTTAGACAAATGAGATTTTTAATTTGAGCCTAAATTCGGTCTTTTGAATTGAATCAGCGTTGCAAGATGGTGTTAACGCAACAGCAGATTTCAATTCAGATGTGACTTAGTGCCGTTCTCTCATTCCTCAGATAGCGTTTATATGTCTGTTTATCTGGGGCTTTTGACACTTCACACGTACCTACAAAAAGTGTCATAAAAGGTTATCTGACTGTATATCCGTCTCTTAACAGGACGAACTTATTGTGAATCTTGTAGGTAGATTCAGGTGCGAGATGTACCTGCATATGGTATCCATGTGATGCGAATAATGTTGTTTTCTTACCAGGTTTGACCGTTTATTTTTAGAAATAAACATTTCAGAACCAGTCATTATTTATCTCTACTACACATCCGCCATTTTGTTTTGGCGCGGAACCGTAATGGCGGGCTGAGTTCGTATCGCACACTTTACGCCTCTGTGTTAATGAGTTCTGAGCTCGTAAACCCGCTGAATAGGCCTAGATAGAGATTATATGACTAGTGAGATAAGTAGTTTTGTCTTCGTTCTTTCGGTCAATACAGAAAGTTTCATGCGAAAAAACTCACCAAAAGAACTGCACTTACCTAGGTAGAGCTCGTCTAAGCTGAAATGACGCGCCCCACTCCTTAGTTTTGTATGACAAGTAAATACAAAACCAAGGAGTGGGGCGCGTCATTTTAGCTTAGACGAGCTCTACCTACTCAGTAAGGTAAATAATAAGTAGATCGATTATAACCGTTAGGTCGCTAACCGATAATTAACAATCTCAAGACCGAATCGAGTGACAGAAGGGGAGAGAGGCCTCAACTCAACTCATCAGTGGGACTTGGGCTCAGAATAATAATTAAGTAAAACCAAATAGGTACCTAGTTTCAGTTATTCCAATAATTCTCTGTTAGTATAGCGGGCAATGGGTTATTAGATTGGAAGCAGCACATTTTTTGCTAAAAACTATTTATACTATGTACTTAGTTTCGCAGCAGAGCGGCTTAAAGTCTGTCCGGAAAAGCGACAGAAGGGTACGGAAATAATCACAAAAGGGTATCTCAACCAAGCGGGATGAAAAAAAAACCGGCCAAGGATGAGTCGGACTTGCATGTTAAGGGCCATGTGCCATTGTTTTAGCCATCCAGTTTTGAAATACTTGTGTAGAACAAAAAACGTAATTAACTCGTGGCTTTTAGATATTTTATTAGTTCAAAAATTCAGGTGTACGGCTTAAGGATAGGTAAAGCTCTATTCGTCTTATTAATAAACTCAGACTAAAGTAGTCGTAATCATACGAATTTCAATATTAATAAACGTGAGGAGCAATTATCTGACTCTATTCTCGGAGTAAAAGCAGGTAGTATAGGTAGTTACCTATCTTACTCTGAGTTCAACCTGAAAGAACTAGTCTCAGAGTAAGGAAGTATTAACAACAGAGTAGAGTGTTTTTATTAATAAGACGGACGTGTTGGACGGATGTGGTAATACAGAACCCGAAAAAAGTTTCACTGAAATTATGTTATGGCCGTCACTCTGCGGGAACTCTGCTGACAGGGGCAGACGCGGCGGCCATTTTGATAATGAAAACATAATAAAAAACTTAAGTGACATGCCTGCGATTTGGGAGGCGACACGTACTCTTAAGCAAACTAAATGCTGCCTTGCAACTTGTCGCTGCAACTTGTTGATGCAACCTGCAACCTGCCTACTCACGATGCAATCTCGATGCACTCGATTGCATGCAACCTGCAACCTGCCTACTCACGATGCAATCTACCTGCAATCGGTTGCAAGGCAACAAGTCGCGAGACAGATTGCATCGTGAGTGGAGCCCTATACAGGGTGTAACAGAAAGGTGTAGTCATATTTTAGGGGGTTGTTAGGGACATCATTCTGAGCAACTTTCACTATGAAACTGATTTGATCAGAGCAACTTTAATTTTCATTTCTCTATACAAATCAGCTGACTGCCCGGACCAAAATGAATAAAGCAATGAAAAATAAAAATGACTCGCAACTTCTCTTAGGATTCTAGCGTACAGTTATAGGTATTTTTTTTAATTATTTTGAATATTAACAAATAAGGGTATTTTATGTGTGTGTGGTGTTGTGTGTGCGTGTGTGTGTGAGTGTAGCGTGAGGGTGTATATGTGTGTGTGTTAGTTAATTGAATTTAGTAAAACACGATATTATCAATCAAGCGGATTTTGACCCAGCCTTTGTAGAGGTCTAATCACTCTGTGGGTATAATATTAAAGGTGGGAATTCCAAAACCATTGGATGGTTATAAGATAACCGATGTGACATGTTTTCAATTACGGGAATCTTAAAAATTATGGACTCGTGTAAGATTTCGGGAGTTGAACTTCGACATATAATTATGTTCGTATAGATAGATATTTGATTAAGTTAGGGTTTCACAAAGGAAATAATGAATTCTAGGAAAACATCAAAGGTAGGATCAATTCTCATTATGTTCCCTGGTTTTGCTGGAACTTATCTGTCATCCCAATACATCCTAACTTCTAGGAAACACAGAAAAGTTCTTGGCAAATTATAAAAGCCTTTACCGTGTGTATGGTGTTAGATTATGCTATGTAAAATTGTATAGGTATATGTGATGTAATGCCGAACTATATTTTATGCCGCAGAGAATATAAACAGAAAAATCCTCTAGGAAGTTAAATCTAATAGAAACGAAGAAAAGTTAAACTGAAAACGTAAAGTAAATGAGAGCAGTACAGCTAAGTAGCTAAATTAAATATAAACACGGAATGGTGACCTTTCCGGTTACGGTAATACAATTTGAAATGCTATTAACGACTTTGTCCGGCCACGCAGCGGTGGTTGGCCGCCCTCTCCCGGTTTCCTAACTCTAATACACCGAAAATTGAGAAGTGTCAGTTTTACGTTTTTTCTTTCTAAATGTTTCGCGACTTTTATATAGAGAACATATCAATTAGTACTTAATGGCGGTAAATAAGATACGTCATTTTCGTGCTCAGGTTTTTCTGTAAAAGTAAAATGACGTACTGAATTCCGTTTCCCCGCCACAACTAATCGTAAACCTAATATGAGTAGCATATTTTATACATGTGTCCGGTGCTTATTATGATGCCATCATTTGTAACTTGGGTTTGATATAATACTTTCTGTCAAGCTATGCATAATTTTGACAACAATTATCGAACATACAAATTGTGATTCATCAACATTTTACCAACTGATTTAGCGTTTTAGGAACCCGATGTTAATAGCTTTAGCGAGGGCGAAAAAATCCAGTTTTGGCTTGTCGACTGTCGCCGAGCCGCGCCGCCCTGCTACAAACAAATCGGAATTTTTCCCTATCGCTATAGCTATTGGCATGTCAATCTTTACGCAACTCACGGCCCCGATCTAGGGAAAAAGCCAACATTCGTCGTTCCCAACTCCACAAAATCCTCTTATTAATAGCGCTCTTCTCAAATTAAATCACACAGTGTTCCCATTTGATATAATTGTGATGTAAGCAACGCTCTTCAAATTAATTAAAGGCAGCTGTTGTAAAATTAATGTAGTTAGTTGAACCAAAAGATTACGTAAGGCGTAAACATACAGGCAGGCAGGCAGTTTACACGATTACGTGTAGAGTAATTACGACTAAAGGCACCATCCAGAAAAAGCTCGAGACTTGTAGCGAGGGATGAGGTAATTAATATAATTAGTAATATTTATAAACTATAGACATGCAAGCTTTTGATGCAACGAACACACAAAGAACATGAATGGATAACAGTAGACGATACAGGCAAAGGTAGAATCTCCATTCTAAAATCTCCTTGGCGCTTACCCGCATTTCTGTTTGACGTAAAAGATTTTCTGCGTCAGCGCTCGCAATCCTAATTTAATTTTTCAGTCAGCGACTTTCAGCAACATTTTCGTATAATGCGTAAGTTTAGTAGGCATAAATATAGGGTGTAAAAATAATCTCTTACGCCGAGATTTGCGACATAAAACGACAAATATGATTTCGAACTCTCGAAACAAAACGTTATAAAAGGTCAGAGTTAAAAGGTCGGTTGTTGTTTCCGAGGTAAAATGATTAAAAAATAAAAAATAGTATCCCGGTATTCCAAGCTCGCAAACTGTTTAGTATCGTAGAGACATCTAAAGTTTGAGCGACGCGACGTACAGACAAAACTTCTCTAAAACAGTAAATTTTTCCTTTTGTTGCATTTGTATTGGTTCTAGCGAGAAAACTATCATTTTCCAGGACTTTCTTGTAGCGCAAATTTGGTATTTAATTACTGGAAAAAAACATACGCGTGTAGCACCGTACACGTGTTAGAAGTAAAACTTCTGTAGCTAGATCAGGTACCTATACTATACACCTATACCTACCTATACTAAAAGAGATTTAAATTTCCAATTTTGAGATCCAATCTCTGCTTCAAGTTACTTTTAAGTTTCAGACGTCCGATTATTTGAAATTATTTTATACTTGTATTTACTTTTAATACGTCATGTCATTTATTTCCCACCATTCCTTATCTACAATTTGTCGCGCTCGTGGTGATATACTTAACTCATTCAATAGTGTCACTACTACTTGCATCTCGCTCAGATTATATACCATCTGACGTCACGTCTTTAAGCCGTCTCGCTCAAATGTATGCATTGCTTTGCTTGTTTTAGAAATCCATATCGACCCGTGTGACATTGATGAAACTCTTTTCTTACAAACTGTATGGATCGCATCGCACAGCTGTCAAACATAAGTTCCGGTTCTAACAAAGAGGTTGAACGAAGTAGTTTGAGTCATGCTAGATATTAGGCTACTAACGCCATCTAGCGAAAGAGAGTGAGCGCCATCTTGGCCATACCGGAAATCAAGAACTCGTGGAAGAATGCTTAAAATAATTTTTATTTGTTAACGTTTCATCAGGTTTTCTCTCACTAATTAACATTCTTTATTGTACGAATGTATTATTATCTTATCTGATTAGTTAAAAACCGTATTGAAAATAGTTGCGGTTTTAAAAGTCTTCAGCCGACCCTGACGTCACCGATTCCAATTTCCGTTACATTTCTTAGCCACTCGTGATAGCACCCGGCTAGTAGCAATTGAAAAGCAAATATATGAATAACCCACAGTTGAGAGGTTAAATAAATTTTACCCCCGTGCCCCAAGAAGTTTTACTTCAAAAATGTGGGTTTAACTTTTCCAGCCGTATTATGTAAAAAATAAAGGTTAAAATTTTTCAGATTTTTAACCGACTTGAAAAAAGGAGGGGTTATCAATTATTTTGTGTTATTATATTTTTTTTTGTTATGTGTGTACTTTGAAATTGGTGAACCGATTACAAAAATATTTTTTTATATTAATGAATATACTGGGGGCCGATCGCCATAATTGCAATCATCAAGAAACGTCTGCGTTTCGAATCCGGAACAGTACTTACTGTAATTTTAGGCACTTTTCGTATCGCGCTAATGTTTTGACACATTTATGAACCGAATTTCGATTGGAATCGGAACGTAGCCGCTGTCAAACGGAAGTTTTTCAAAAAGTTGCGGCAGAGCTATTATTTTACGATTGTTGAAGAATTTCGAAGGTTAATAGACGTGAAAACCGGCGAAAGATGAATCTGGAGATTCTAGAAATGGCCCACGAGTGTGATCTTGCTGCTATGCGAACACAGTCAAAAAGAGAAAACCGGAGTGCAAGACTGAAGAGTGGTGCCTTCAAGTTAGGTGATAGGCAGTTTGTGAAACGATATCGGCTGTCGAAGCAGTTAGCTCGTGAGCTAATTATGGAATTGACCCCTCATATGCCACCAACATTACGATCCGATGCGTTGGATGTGGAAACGAAGGTAAGTAACACTATGCAAAATACCAGAAATGTATCACACCACATTTACTTTTGTTAGGACCAAGAACTATTTTAATACCATTTCCCTGTTGCCTACAATTGGATGACCTCTGTGGTGCAGCGATGGTGGCTCTGCCTACCATGCGAGAAGTCCCGGGTTTGGATCCGGGCGGGGATAAACAAAAACAAAATCCGCCCCCTTATGTACACACTGACCAATATCCCTAAGTCTTGGATGTTTACATGTTTGTGATGTCGCTGTTTCTGGTTCCCACAACACTGGGTATCCTAGTGTGGGGCCAGGTGCTATATACGGAAAAAGACTTATCCTGAGTTGTTTGTTTTAGGTCCTGGTTGCTTTAGCATTTTATGCTACAGGGTCATATCAGACGATTGTAGGAGACAGCCGGAATCACTGTGTTTCCCAATCGAGTGTCTCCAAAATTGTAAAGCAAGTGACCGGGGCACTGAACAAGCCAGACATCTTGAACAAGTATGTCTCATTTCCCTTTCAACAATGTGACAGGGAGGAAATTAAAAGGGAGTAAGTATTTACCTTTAGATCTATTTATATCCTTCTTCTTCTTCAGCATTTATGCGTCCACTGCTGGACATATGCCTCCCAAATTGCCACTTTTTTGTGTGACTTTATATCCTACATGATTTATTTTAGATTATTGTTGTTTTGTATAAATAATTACCTACCTACTTTATTTTGATTGTGTGGCTAATAAGTTCTAATATTTTTCAGTTTCTTCAGAAAGCACAGTTTGACTGGGGTTTTGGCATGTGTTGATGGCACACACGTGTCAATAGTGACCCCCAATGAACATGAGGAGCGTTATTATAATAGAAAAGGATATCATTCTATGAATGTTATGATAGTAAGTTAATGCATTAGTTTATTTTGGGCTTTAAAAGGAATTATTGATGTTTTGATTTACTTACTACATGTATATTTCAGATGTGCGACTCAAACCTGAACATATTATGTGTGGATGCAAGTTATCCTGGTTCCACACATGATAGTGTTGTGTGGGCCAACCACTATTTAAATGCCTATTTAGATAGGCTTCACAGGGTTGAAGGAGAAGATGTGTATTTGTTGGGTATGTATTATTCTAATTAATATAGGTAGAGTTTTTAATTATTCCTTTTGTAAAAGTCAGACAGACAGAACATTAAAATACAACAAAACTTAATTATTTATTCCTAGCATAACTTTGTCTGCACAAATCTTTTGCAGGGGACTCGGGATACCCTTTGAGGCCTACCATGATGATTCCCATCACAAATCCCATACCAGGGACACCAGAGGAGCACTATCAGAATCTACATCTGTCTGCCAGAAGTGTAGTTGAGCGTTGCATAGGAGTTTTGAAAGCTCGCTTCAGGTAAATAAATAAAGTCATTATACAGGGTGTCCCAAAACTCAACGTCGAGCTGGCACCAGGTGAAAGCCCCAGCCTATACAGGGTCTGGTAAAAATAAAATTTCTATGTCAAAAATTCTGTCACTTAGTTCAAAAAATATAGGCATTTTTCAAAATTTCTAAAATTCGTAACCTTTTATCACGTTTATGGTCACAGTGACGACAAACTTGGGATTTTTTCTACAAATTCTTTACTAACATGATCCTAAAAAACCGTACTATTAATGACAATTACAAATTGAGCAGAAAAAGGGTCAGATTGATAAAAAAAATGTGCCTATCTTTATCTTATTTCCATAGGTGCCTGTTGGTCGACAGAAAGATGCATTACACGCCACACGTAGCTGCGAGACTCAGCAATGCTTGTTGTGTACTACACAACATTGCTCACAGAGCTGGTGTAGCATACACTCCGCTGAGTGCGGAGGAGGCGGCTCGTGAGCGCAGACTGACTGAAGGCGCGAGCGGCGGCGCAGCGCCTCGTGCTGCACTCCATCACCTCTCTGACTTGGAGCTTGGCCGGGCCCGGAGGAGCGCTATCGTGGAAAGATTGTGGGCGAATAGAACTCGATAAAATAAATAAAAATAATGTAAATACCTATGATATTAACTTTTATTCATATCAAGATACCTAAGTAGAGAATGTTCGAACCTCTTTATCATTTTTGTATGGTGCCTGGGATATCTAATGGAGTATTTCCTATATATTTGATCGCATCTCGAACACTCCTCGAGTACACATCAAAAATTTTGTCGCTCCTGTATTTAAATAAATTAGTCTGTTTTTATTAAATAATCAGTTTAATTTTTCATACAATCTGTTAGCTTACTTAATTGTCTACATATGTCATAAATCTATAAAGTTCAGTGTATAGTGGAAGTGGTGTAATTGTGATAATAATCAGTGATCGGAAAGGCGCATCTGATTTCAAGGTCGGGTCAATGAACCGCATATACCCGTCTCACCTGGGCACTTGCGCGCTTGCATCCATCCCTGTCTACGAATCACCTTGGCGTTGACCGCGCTGCGCTTCTGCCACGCAACTCACGCACACAGACAGTGGGCCGGCTGATCAGCTGACGAGTTAACTATCACTTTCTTTGCTACATATTATCATGGATGTACCGAATTGCGCTGCCTGCGAGATGGCTGTTGTCGCTACCAGCCTACTGCAATGTCGTCCCTGTCGGGCAACATATCACTATGAGTGCCTAAATATGACGGCCGATTATTATACCATCAATTTAGCTAGGTTGCGACTTAACTGGCACTGTCCGTCCTGCCTGAATATAACTCGCCGACCCAGGACTGATGGTACTCCCATCCGAAACCAGTTTGATGTGCCCGAGTTTACGCTCGACGACACCGCCAATGACGTCACAAACATGTCTTGTGACGAGGCAAGAAACGCCCCCACAATTAATTTTGAACAGTTTGCCTCGTTACTGGATTCCAGACTTGATCGCATTAAACGCTCGCTGAGCGTAGAAATCAATCTTGCGTTTGCGAAGTTACAAGAGGAGTTGACCGGCGTAACCGCTAGACTGGCCGCAGTCGAGTCCGAAAATGAGCAACTAAAAAATCAGATTACAATGCTTAAATCTGAGCAGAGCTCACCCACCGCCTCAACAGATGTTTCTGCGCTTCGAGAGGAGATCATGGAGCTCAAGACGGAGATCCAGGACAGAGAGCGTACTGACCTGCTCAGTGACGTGGATGTCACCGGTGTCCCGGAGTATGAGAAGGAGTCCCTCGGCCACGTTGTGATGCTGGTGGCCCAAAAACTTGGGATGCCCCTGGAGGAGCATGACCTGGTCAGCGTGTACCGGGCCGGCCCCAAGCGCTTCCCGGATGCAGGGGGGGCGCCGCCACGCCCGCGCCCCATCGTGGTTCGACTGGCGCGACGCTCGCTGCGGGATGATTTCATCAAACATGCCCGCGTCCGCCGTGGCGCCACCACTGCTGAACTCGGCCTGCCGCCCCATGAGCCAATGAAGCTCTTTGTCAACGAGAGGCTGACGAAGCTGAACAGAGCCTTGTTCGGTAAGGCGCGCAAACTTGGAGACGAACACAAATGGAAGTTTGTATGGACCAAAGAGGGCAGAGTCTATGCGCGTCATCATGTGGGTGCCGTGGGTTTCCCCATAAAAACCGAGAGTGATCTGGAGCGGGTTTTTGGAGTAAGCCTGAGTTCGGTGCAATAAATATCACTGTAACAATTGTTACGATCCGATACGACTTACTGCTGGCTTTGCTAATTGGCTACTTCTTGATTTTTTTATGTATAAAATGTGTATTAATTTATGTTGTAGTTGTATTAATGAATTTATTGATAACTATTATGGTACAATTGCTTTTATGTGAGAATGGAATTGCTGTGTGGTTGTGTGAACACGCGACAGTGTTTGACGCGCAACTAGTTGTTATGCTCCTATTATTGTTGTACTTTATGTCACGTTTGCATTTGTCCCTCTCTAGACCCGCTTACTACTATTCTGATTGCTTTGCTTTCAACCCAACTGTTCAATATAATGGTTAATTGCAAATTGGTGAAAGTTGGCTTTTTTAATGCGGGCTCACTGGGTACAAATCATGACGAATTTGTTGGTGCACTGGTGAGGGAGATGCCGGATGTACTCGCAATAAACGAGACGTGGCTCCGGGCTGGTCAGGAAGGCATCGCGCCAAAGGTTCCGGGTTACAGACTGAGGCATGTGCCGCGACCGCTGCACGTAAGGCGCGGACTGGGGGGGGGAGTGGGTTTTTATGTGCGTTGCGGGGTGGCTGCGCGCACGTGTCCACACCCGACCTCCACCACTCATATCGAACAACTGTGGATCTCAATAAGCGTAAAGTCGACTAAGGTCATAATTGGTACTGCCTATCGTCCGGAGTGGGTTAAGGTAGATGATTTACTTGACGCCCTCACTGATTCTATCACATCTTTTTCGAACTATGATAAGGTAGTGCTTATGGGTGATTTTAATATTAATCTTTTGGATGCCACTGATGGTGCAACCCTACGTCTAAATGACTTCCTGAGTAGCATTAATGTAAAAAATTTAGTCACGGAGCCGACCCATTTCACATCACATAGTGCTACACTTCTTGACCTGGTCTGCACAAATGCATCGGTGGCTAACGTGTCATTCTTAAAAATCCCACGACAGGGTCATGTTATGGTAATGGCAACATTGAAAATTAAAAGGGATAGAATACAGCCTCGTTATAGTTTGAACAGGCCTATCAGGAAAATTAACATAGTAGATTTCAATTCGGATCTCAATTTGATCGACTGGGAGGGGGATGTTCTATCTTGTGTTTCAGTCGACGACATGGTTGAAAGTTTTGAGAGGCACCTTTTGGGACTTTATGATAAACATGCTCCATTGTCCAGGATGAGGATCAAGGGAAATCCTACACCATGGCTAACTAGCAATGTTCTCCTGATGATGCGGTTACGTGATCAAGCGCATGCTTGTTTCCGCTTATCTAGATCAGAACAGGATCGAACTGAGTATAAATCCCTAAAGCATCTCGTTAATGTTGCCATTTACGGCGAAAAGAAGGCCTATTTTGAGCAGCATATTAATAAGTACGCTAAAAATTCGAAACAATTGTGGAAGAACCTTAAAAGCACGATTCTACCGAACTTTAAAAATAACTTAGTTTTACCTGAACATTTCAAGGACCCGGATAAAATTAATGCCAACTTTCTTAATGTCCCTGGCGCTAGTTCTGTCCCCATCTCACGTCTAACCTATTTTGAGTTCAATAGACACACTCAGGCTGAGTTCTCGTTAGTTCAGGTGGATGAGAACTGTATTGCAAAGACTATCCTCGCCATTAGTTCGAATGCAAGAGGAGCAGACGGGATAACCGAAGACATGGTCTTACTAACCCTGCCTCGCACTCTCACAGTCATAACTGCAATAGTGAATAGGTCTATTGCCTCTTCAATCTTCCCAACACAATGGAAGTCTGCAAATGTCCGCCCCACACCGAAAATTGAAAACCCTGTAAATGTAACTGACCTACGTGCAATAAGCATTCTGCCATATCTGTCGAAAATTTTGGAAAAAGTTATTTATAATCAGGTCTCAAAATACTGTGAGAATAATAACATCCTGCCTCATCGCCAGTCCGGTTTCAGGAAGGGGCGAAGTACTGCATCAGCCTTGCTAGATGTGGTAGATAATATCTTGTCTTCTCAGGATCAAGGTAGGGG
>CAUOQF010000130.1:0-41977 GCA_963457715.1 Argyresthia albistria | reverse complement strand
AATGTTTATCCAAGAGTTCACATATTTCGGTGTAAGAACAGTTTTCCACGCTTTTAGGTAGTGCCAAGTCCTTCACTAACCTAAAAGAGTCCTCGTTGAGTGCACTTAGCAACACCGCACGTCTTTTCACACCAGCCTTGTCTGATTCTGTCGTAATGTCGTTCGCTATGAACCACTGAGATAGTCTGCTTTGGTAGGTTTCCCACACTTGTGTTTTGTGGTCGAAATTAGACAAAATACCGAATGTTAAGGCCGCCATATTGGTAATCCAAATCCGTCGTTCGCCACTGTTAGATACGTGCGAATGAGACAACAGTTGCTATTACACTGATCGTTTATTGGTTAGCTTATACCTAACAGTGACTTACATACCTACTCGTTTGTCAGGAGGCAGGGTTCGAAGGATAGGGGCTAGAAGGGGTGCACAAAATCATAACACGTGACACGAACACAAAGTCGTGTGATTTTTCTGAACACTAGTGAACGTAACTGCTTCCAAAATGTGGTATAGTCCTTGGACCTATAATTTTACTACTTTTCTTTCTTGTTTCTTATAAACTCTTAAAACTCTGATTGAATTTCCTAGAACTGTTTGATTGTATCTGAACCCTTTTAAGATTTCCTCCAAGTTCACCTTAAAATATACATTACACCGTTTAAAAAATTCATCATCAACTATTTACTTTCGACGCCATTGGGGGCTATTTAAGAGGTGTCAAAACCACTGAACTAGAGGAACTAAAGGCACTAAAGTCAATCTCTTGCGCGGTGGCCAGATTCCATTTTCAAACACACCATTTTAATAAGTTTAGTTAGTATATATAGTTCGTGTCGCCTCCCAAATCGCAGGCATTATTCTCAACATATTTTCAGATTCGATGAAGATCTTCGAACGATATCACCGTGGGCAACCAGCTCATGGAGTCATACTGACCTACCTCGACTAAAGCAGGGCAGGGTGGCTGCCCAGGTATTTATTAAATCATCATGTAAATTAACGAACAAAGGTAGATAGGTTTCTCCTAAAACACATGATTGATCCGCTCTCCCCTGATATTCTGATCCACTGTTTCCTAGTCACCTTATCAAAGCCACTGGTGGTCCAGGTGAATATATTTAACTAAACTACTCGCCAGGATTTACTCACGAAAGACTTATGTAGCGACTGTCTGCAGCAAGAGTTGATCGCTCGTTGCTACCGATGTTGTTATATGCGCAAGATGATAAATTCTCCGATTCGATTAGAGATCATGTCAGCGAGTATCGTTGGATATCTGCAAGCGATATTTTCAAGGATAACATCGAACTCTTTGATATTCCGGAAGCGTAAGTCGAGTCGTGCATGATATTTTAATCTGTTGTATGTTTGTTCAGTTTTGGGCGGCGTACGTGCCGTGCGATGCGCAACACCGGGATGCCGTGCAGTTGACGTTTGAGCAGATAGACCTAATACAGCGGCTCACGGACAAGTATCATCCGCAGCTCACGCTCTGTACTTCCGCGGACGGTGAGTCAACTAATGCCGCCTCATTGTAGGAAACTACACTCACGCACGTTGTATGTACCTATATATACTAGCCTAACTATACTGTGGCTACACTCACGTTGTACCTATACTATCATCTCCTATCTATCTATATATAGGTCTATCTATAACTACAAGTAGGAACTGAAATACTTAAAATCCGGCATGTTAAGAGCCCCTCAAAAGTTAAAACACTTCATGTTTTAGTGCAATAATAGAAACTTTTTAATTGGTTTAGTAGAGGGAGATTTTTCTTCTAATTACATGCCTACGATGAAAAGAGCAAGCTGATTATTGCCGGCTGAGTGATGAGTTTGTGTTTACCTAATCACATCTCAAACCAATTTAAGATTCAGTAATCTATCAAAAGCACCACCACCGACACCTTACTTATCCCCCTGCATTTCTCCTTACGCCCGCAAAAGTGCCCCCATAGACAGGCCTCTTCCCGGTTTCCCCCTATTTCAAGCGATGACTTTCTTTGCACTGTATAGGGAATATGCACACATACTTATAGACAGGAGTTCGCGGTAGGAACGCTGCAGACGACAACAACAATGGGACGTGGAACACGGGGCACGTTGCTCTCTCAGTACTTATTGGACAACTTTTAAAGCCAACGCCCCGCTGTTGCAAAAGACAAACGTTTAGCAAACAACATTTCACTTTTGTGGAACGTTCCATCCACGTCTTTATTATTTAAACATCCCACCCCAGAAAAAGGAAAATACAACTGATTTACATATCACTGTACTTATTATGTAAAATTAATTACATATCCTGCCTGTCCGGCCTCCAGCTACGGATTTCAGTTTTTATTCATATGAAACAAAAAAAGAATATGTTTCAGTTCGTTAAAAAATCCAGTGCGACTTTTACATTCAGCGCGGATTTGCATGAAAAAACGATTGTCTTGTCTATTTTGCGCTGCGATTTAAAGTACAAAAAGTGAAGCACTCCCTAAATGGATAAAAATTCAGTTTGCTTGGCGCTTTCTTTTTGCTTCCTAGTTGGTTTTGTAATTGAAATGAGCTCTTTGTAAAATGCGCAATCCTTTATGGCGTACTAAACGACCATAAAGTTGTTTTACGAGGTTTATCAATGCTGTCTTGAGGCTCGAGGCGAACCGCCCAGGCTCCCGCCCGCCTCACTCCCGCCCCGCCGCCGCCGCCGCCGCCGCCGCCGCCCTCCCGACGTAGTCGTCAAACTGAACAATCTTCAAGCAACTCATATCTCATCTCGCTAACCCGCTACAAGTCTACAACACATCAAACACAACTGTGATCACTTTGCCGAATGGAAGAGAACTTTCGCGAATAGTTGTTACAGCTAATGTTTAGGTCAATTCAGTTCAGTTCAAAAAAAAATATTGACCATAAAATCATACATATTCTTAGTCAACGTCAATATAATATTAATATTTTTGTATACTACCGCCCGTTCGGAAGTTGTGGGCTTAGGGATGGAGCAAAGAAGGGCAAGAAACTCCCCCGTACCTCTTTTAAAATATCAGAGCCTTAAAAATACAATGTTATGTATTTCTACTTAAGTCTAAGGAAATACACCGAGGAGAGACGTACTGACTCAGTCCATCGCCCCTCTTTGGATTACTGTGCGCTGCGATGGTAAAGACCTCAGAACAGTAACTAAGTAAAGACCACGCAGTTTTGTCATCTAAATATTCTTTTACACTGTAATAAGACTTCTTTAATAGGCCGTTTTTGACATAGTTTTTGAACCTCCATTCTGGTAGGTCCGTTGCTTTTATTGCTTGCTTTTATTATAAAAACTAACACATACTCCCATAAAAGAGTGAGCAACTTATTTCTATTTCTAGTGCTAATACTATAATTATGACCTAAAGCCTTAAATAAACCTATGTTATTTCTGGTGTACATGATATTTTCATAAATGTATTGACAGGTAACAGTAAGTATATTGATATTTTTGAATTTGTCCCTTAGTGATTGCCTAGCATCTAGTTGATAGATAGCCCGAATGGCCCTTTTTTGTAAGACAAATATTGTGTTTATATCTGCCGCTCTCCCCCAAAGCAGTATTCCGTAAGACATAATACTATGGAAATAACTAAAGTAAACCAATCAATCTAGAGGCTTCGATATTTGCCGAAAGCATGAGTTATTATTACTCTGACGTTCCCTGTAGTAAAAAGTCGCACACAAGGACACAAAATATTGTTGGTTTGCAATGCAAATACACTTGTCAACTTTGACTCGTGTTGTAGTGAAATATTTTGTTAATGGACTTATTCCAATTGCCGCTGTAAACAATGCGATTTAAAATTAAATTGGCAGATTTACTGCCTATAAATTACTGAGTAAGTAGCGTAACAATTCGCACGGATTAACTCTGTAAACTTATGACCTACCAACCTCTACATCTGTCTGCCGCCCGTAAATAAAACTCCAACATCGCATGTGACGCGATCATTCGTTAAGTGAACATGACCCTAATTGCT
Organism: Argyresthia albistria; assembly: GCA_963457715.1. Classification (NCBI taxonomy): domain Eukaryota; kingdom Metazoa; phylum Arthropoda; class Insecta; order Lepidoptera; family Argyresthiidae; genus Argyresthia; species Argyresthia albistria. Next base: position 37,973 of record CAUOQF010000130.1, on the reverse strand, counting down.
AATACGTATTTGTATAAATCACCTGACTCAGGCATGATTCCTAAACGCCATACAAAATTGGCTTTATAAAATATGACGGCTATAAATATACAATTCAGATATGGTCAAGCCATTTTGTACATAATGCTACAACTATAAACATGTTCCTAGATTTACTTGACTACTAGAAACCCACTAGCGACACCCGTCGTTTCACAGTTAAGTTGGCAGATCTGTGCTTTTGTTTACTAACCGATTTCCGATCCAGAGATCCTCTCAGCGCACGCCAACCACCGCATGTGCTCACTCGTCGGTGTGGAGGGCGGCCACGCCATCGGCAGCTCGCTCGGTGTCCTTCGCACCCTGTACCAAGTGGGTGTGCGCTACCTGACCCTCACGTCGACCTGTGACACGCCCTGGGCCGAGTGCGCCGCCGCAGCCGAGCGGCACGAGCCGGGCGCCAAGCATGGGGGACTGACGCCCTTCGGGAAGGTGAGTTTGGAATACTCAGGACACACACACTGTACAGGGTATTGCTACACTAGCTGGTGCCCGCAACTGTGTCTGCTGTTATCATTTACCGAGAAAATATTATTATTTATCGAGAAAACATTACCCTTCTCCTGGTGCAGTCGAATGAAAAGTATCCTAATATGCTAATCTAGCTCATAAACTATTATGTGTGTTAAATTTCTTTAAAATCCGTCCAGACGTTTCAGCGTAAAAGTGTAACAAACCTATGAACACACACACAAACTTTTACATTTTTAACATTAGCGGTAGGTATGGGATAGGGGGTTTGCTTCAGGCCTCATCACGTTAAGATACATCTCGCGATTTTAACTAGAAACAGCCGATTCTTACACATATAACACATCTTACTTTTAAAATAAGCTGCCAAGTGCGAGTTGGACTCGCGTTGAAAGGGTTTCGTTTAACAATAATAAGACTAATACCCCAGGTTTAGTGGGTTAGGGGGTCAAAGTTGTAGATTGCGGAGTTTTTATGAGATATGGGTGCAAACATGTGCTTGCATACCAAATTTCAGATTTTTAGGACTTCAGGAAGTACCCTAGAGGTTTTGATGACATGCGAATCGGTCATATTATTCAGCACAACTTTTTCAAAATAAGTCTTAAAAATATTATAAAAATACATTTAAGATCCTCACACCATGTGCTTTCATTTGATATGTCACACGGTATATTTTGAATTTTTAAATTTTATTTTTATCGGCCCCCCAAAAGTGGTCCTTACATTCCATATTTAAATATTTACATTGCACCTCTATCTTTGGGTCACAGATATTGATGTGTGTACCAATTTTCAACTACATCGGTCCAATATGTTCTGAGTAAATTGCCTGTGACGGACAGACGGACGGACGGACACACGCACGAATGATCCTATAAGGCTTTCTCCTTCTGAGATACAAAACCCTAAAAAAGAGATCTCTTACTAAAGATCGCCTTTGTACACTTTTATTCTAAATGATTTTATGCAATAAAACAATATGAAATTATCTAAGGTTTTTCAAACCCAAAGAAGTTACAGTTTTCTGAGTCTAGACTCTAGACCGTGACTAACCTAATAGCCTCAACTCTCTCGCTCTGCTCGTTATTTGACGAAAGTTGCAAGTCCTCTAACTTTTCTAAACTTGTAACTACATGTGTTTGTAACTTAAGATTACTGTCAAGAGATGAATATAGAGTAGAGCACCTTGAAAACGACTCCCAACAAAAAAAAGTGGCCAAGTGCGAGTCGGACTCGCCTATGAAGGGTTTCGTAGTAAGCAATTATAAGACTGGCTGTTTGTGTTATAACTTTGTTTTCATAGTGTATATATGAATGACAAAGTTATCTTTGCGGTTTTTAATAAATGTGTTATATCTTAAAAACTGCTTATTATATTTTGTTCAAACTAATTTTCATTGAAATGTTGTATTGAGATACACAGTATATTATTTTTTTGATTTTTCACTCTCTTACTTTAAAATTTAGAGGGGGTCAAAATTTTTTCTTCCACTTTGTCTCATTAACGATTGACTTTGAGAAAAAAATGGTTTTAGAAACCTCAAACCTCTCGTCGTTTTCAAAGACCTATCTATAGACATATGGGTTTTATGAAAAAAAAAATTTTGGTGTCAGTTCCATGTATGGGGAGCCCCCCTTAATATTTTATTTTTTCAATTTTCGTACAAAAATCGTAAAGCGGTTCACAGAACACAGACACACAGAACATACCAAGTTTCAACTGTGTAGTCTTAATAGTTTTGGAATAAAGCTGTGACATACGGACGGACGGACGGACGGACGGTCGGACGGACAGACGGATGGACAGACAGACAGCTTGACGAAACTATAAGGGTTCCTTCCTAACGGAACCCTAACAAAAGGCATTGGACAAAAACAGATGAGAGTAGATTCTATCAGAATCAGACTCTTTTTGTCTGTAGCCCTTGATTGATGGCCGAATCACAGGGCTGGAAAAGGGTACCTACCAATTTGATTAAAGCACCAAATAAGCAAAACATATTTGAATAATTCATTACGTAGTTACGAATCATTTGCTTTCTTTCTATCTATCTATCTATCTATAACCTTTGCGATGTCAGCAAACTCGACGTATGCAACAAGAGTCTCGTAAGTCCCAAGCTTGACATTGTGATTGTCATTTTGTACTATACAATGGTTTGCTGGAAGAAATCTCTCGTTAGAGATAAGCTCGCCTTTGTACATTGTGTATCTATTATAAGTTTTCTGTATGTCATTCTTGTGTTAGTACAATAAAGAAATTACAGTAAAATGTAAATATGTTTTACTTTAAAATCTATTGTCCCATGCGAAAACTTGTTCAGAATTATTTTTTCATTATTGCAAGAACCGTTTTCCGGGCTATTGTCCCCATGAAAGACCGTTGTTATTTTAACCCCTATGTAACGTTAATAACAGCGATGATTATTTGCTGAAATCTTTATTCAAATTGGTTTCAATGAGGTTCGAAATGTATGTTTAATTTGTTTCCTCCGTTTATTTTACGGACTTGAGGGTCCGGAATGGGGCTTAGATTGCTTACGCCGTACAAATATGGGTATGGTTAATCAATGTGGAACCGTGTTTATTCATACGTTGCTGTAATTCGTCCGTGCTGCGTATGCCGCACGTCAAAGAGCCGTGTCATTATCAGATGTATGCACTCCCCTACGCTCCGGTTATCCGCCGAGCTCGGTAAAATACGTACTTTTTTCAATCCAGTAGCTCGGAATTAATATAAATGACAGTTCGAGGGGGGGCGTTAAGGAGACTGTCAGAATGTTACCTGATATATATGTACACACTTAGTTTATATACGATGAGTAGGTTTAGTAGGTGTACTCGAATGCTATTAAAGAGTATGTAATAATTCATTTTACTAGTAAACAAAGTTCCAAAGGGGACTGAAATACTTTTGTGTTAATTTCCAATACTTTTGTGTTAATTAAGTGTCAGAAGTTCAGAACAGAATAGACCAAAACTAAATCAAATATGATCATATTGAAATTTTAATCATAGTATATGTATTTATTTGCCAACGAGATAAAAGCTGTAAGCAGTGTGATTTATAAGACTAAGACTACAATTGTTCCATTAAACCAAATTAATCACAAGCAAACCTTCACAGCTGCGATTACATGCTCAAGAAGCACTTCCTATGAACACAAGCCGCAATATCGCTTTACAAGCTAGTACAATATGGATAATACGCTATGCTATACACACTATACTATGCATATTTATAATTCCAATCCTTGCGCTACGAATTGCTATTGTTTTGAGCTACGGAAGCTACGAGCGCTTACAAGACTGCTACGCGACGCGTTACAACATCGTAGCAACTCGTAGCAAGCAGCGCTTTTACTCAGTGCCTCTCAAAGTCAAACCGACCATTTTTCTTGTGCTCAAGTGGGACATTCTACCCATGAGTATTGTATTGTTCCAATGTCTGACGGTTCTGTAATGTAATATTGTGTTCCGTTGTACACTAGTTTTATAAAAATGACACAAAAATAACTCATCCGGAAGAGACATCAAGTTAAACGGGTTTACACTCGGTGATCCCTCATTTGGCGAGACTCCCGCCTTTTCCTCATTCCATCTGCTGTTTTAATTCTTTCTTAAGACTCCTGACATTAACAAAAGTTGTAATCTCTCTTAGTCGCTGATTCTATAAACGACGCTCGTTAGGAGTGGATTTATTGCCGTATTTACTGTCCACCCGATCTTTATATTTGAATCTCTTTAAATAAATAAACATTAGCCCCTTGGGATGCAGGGTCGAGGGACAGTTTGTTTTCTGTTTGGAATTGACTTCATTTCATACTGTAAAGTGAAGGGTCACCAACATCAGGGTATAGGTAGAAGTCGTATCCCGGTCTCGAACCTCATATCGAGGCGGGTACTCTAACCGAACCCGTAAAGATTGAGACGGGGGGTAGGGAGAGTATGCCATAATCATAAACATCCTGTGGCTTCGCAATATTTCGCTTTGTATCAACTCCGGATGCTTGCGAGCAGCTCCTTTGTTTCGCGTGCAACGATACTCTTCAAAATATGTTCTTTTGTTACGACCACTCACTGCGTGTTAGCAAACCCGGAGGCGAAATCAGTGAAATTGCTCTCTTTTCAATTTCCTGCCGGTATAATCCTAGTTGACGAGGACTCAAAGGACCAACAAAGAAGTCGTTCTAATAGTAATCGATTATCGAAGAGAATACTTCAAGTACACGAGCAATTTAAAGTTAGATATTAACAAAGTTGTGTGACTGATCACGGGCTTTTGTTCCCATGAGGGTTTATGGGCTAACTAGCCGGGGTATGCTTATGATATGTATCCGGTGATTAATTGACCGTGTCCGAGTATTATATCCGATGACCGCATTAATCACAGACATGCAGCACAATAAGTAATGTTTACACTGAGCTCACTTAACTACGAGCTAGGTTTCCCTTACTCACAATAGTCTGAGATTTATTGCGCCAGCCGCGTCCCTAAATCAATGCTCAACAAAAAATTACTGTGGAAAGCAAAAGGCACTTAATTAATTCAAACAAACGCAAACTTAACATCGACATCGAGAACAATAGAGCCCGCCATGAATAAATATCCCAACACGGGGCGAGGGGGGGGCTGCAGCTGGCCGAGTCAATGACTTGCTCGAGTTCTGGAAACCTTAGGTACTATGTTTGTTTGTACCTTTACTATTTATAGTGTTTTAATTCCCTTTATTATTTTGTGAGCTTCTTTGATTGTCTGACTTTCCTTGCTTATAAAAATATGCATTTCTTTCTCGCTGCGGTGTGCATTGTGTCATTAATTACAGCGATGTGCGATGTCCATACAATCGTAAAAACTCAAAATAAGATAAGTACCTACGGTTGGTACTCCCAGATTTCCCAGGACAGACAGTCATTTTGCAGCTACACTTTTAGTTCATCAAAATGACACTCAAGCTGAACTCAGCTTGTGATCCTACTAACAGCCAATGACACTCATGTCCTCACGCGAGGCACACGTGCCGATTCTGAGGTATCTTTCGGTGTGTTCGCAGACCGTGGTGAAGGAGATGAACCGGCTGGGCATGCTGGTGGACCTCTCCCACGTGTCCGAGCGCACGATGCGGGACGCGCTCTCTGTTTCTCGTGCGCCCGTGCTCTTCTCGCACTCGTCTGCGCGTGCGCTTTGCAACGTCACGCGGAACGTCCCGGACAGCGTGCTTCGCCTCCTAGCAGCCAACAAGGGACTCGTGATGGTCAACTTCTACACGTCATTCCTCACCTGCACCGACACTGCGACTGTCAGGGACGCTATAGGTCAGCTGAACAGCCTTTCCTAGATGAACTACAGTCCACTGGAGACCGAAACTAATTTGAAGTTTATTCGCAGCCCACATAAACCACATCCGGGAAGTGGCCGGAGTGGACAGTGTAGGCTTGGGAGCCGGATACGACGGAATCAATTAGTAAGTATCATATACTCGCTCATAGCTACTATTTCTCTATTCTATAGATTCTAGGTAGTAGATACTGGTAGATACCCAACCCGGTTATTTCAGACATGCATGGATTACAATATGTATTGAACGTTGATGTGCTCTATGCTCGAAGCATCTTGCCTATTATTGTGTTGTAATCAGTCTATTGAACAGGGTGACATTAAATTAGTTGACCACATTTTGGGGAATGATAGTACCCATCATTATGAAGAATTTTCCCCAATGAACATATGGGCGCAAAGGAAAAAATTTTCGGGTCTCCCATAGTAACTTAAAATCAGCTGATCGGGGCAATGTACTGGGGGACGAAAAATTTTTATCATTTGTGACCTTAAGTTGCATAGGGAAAGTTGTTCACAATGATGGGTACTATCATTCCTCAAAATATGGTTAGCTAATTTAATTTTACCCTGTATTCTCTGAAATTCCTTATACCTAAGTCAGGCTTAGCTCTGAACAAGGTATGAACTGATACAAATCTACAGACGACGACGACGGTGCAATAGTCATCCTCTTAATCCCGGTCTGAGATTCGTAGACAATTCTGACATGAACTAGATTCAAATACTTAGTTAATAAAAAATCAAATTCATCCTTTTAACTCTGACTGACGTGACAACTGTCCCGCCCCAGCACCCCGCAAGGCCTCGAGGACGTGTCTTCGTACCCGATGCTCTTTGCCGAACTGATGGAGGTGGGCTGGAGCATGGAGGAGCTCAGGAAACTTGCCGGACTGAACCTGCTGAGGGTCCTGAGCGCGGCCGAAAGAGTGGCCAAGGAGCTGACCTCAGCTCACGTCACGCCTTACGAAGAAAGCCCGCCCAGGGGATCCGACCCACACAACTGCTCTAGCCAAGACCTATAGAGTTAACTATAGTCAATCCAACATAGGATGATCTCTGACTGCTTGTCACTATGACTTTACTAGGCATGGGGATAATATCGATACAAATTATCGATATTCTAACTAAAGTTTCTGAATGTTTCAAGCAACTCAAACAAAAAGGATGTTGTAACATGTTTTTATTCTCGTTAAATCGATTCACAGCCCAAATCACCATCATCAAAGTCTGATTCGGACTCGCTGGAGCAGTCTTGTAGATTTATAATAAGTTCCTGGGTAGATTGGTCGAATCGTACGTCACGTCACGTACCTACGTAATATTCTATTATATGTTTCGAGTCAAGATCGATAACTTGTCTTACGATAGGTGTAGCACGTCACTATTTGCCAATAAAGTATGTTAATTGTCTCTATACATTTTACTGCCGAAAAATACGATACTTAATAGGCGTGTTTTGACACTGACAGCTGTCAGAGAATATCCTATGTTGGATAGCAGGAACGATTTAGGAATCTGGGTTTAGTTTCTCTATTGACGATTTGTAAGGAGTGTAGGTACTGATTGCGGGCATTGAAACCTCCGCGCTGGTTTTTTTGAGTTATTTAGCAGTCGAGACGAGAGACTGTCAGTAATGCTCCGAAATCAGTATGCTGCTTTATCTGTATTGTGCCGTGTTCAGATCTAGATTGTGATTTAGCAGTAGGTTTGACCGACTAGACATATTAATGGACTACTTATTGTGCCAAACGTAGACCCACTTAGATATTTTACTCCATTCGTTTTATGTATTCGCTCCCCAGCTTCGAACATTGGCTCAGTAAATATTGAAACTTTCTGTTGTAAAATTGTAACAATCCCGCTATTGCGAGTCCTGAATTAGATTGATCACGATATCAATCATAGCTTTACTCCAAAGACCAACTTAGTGAAATATACCTAGAGTAGGGAATGTTAGACGTAATTTTGATAAATTTTAATATCTACTTTTAATATGTATTAATTACCTACTAACGCAATATTAGTGGATATTGATGGAAATAATAGACGGATCTTAAGACTGAAAACATATTGGATGTAATAAGTGTTTCATTGTTACGATGTTATAATTATCAATAAATAGTTTACTGGTCTATCTTAAGATGTGTTTATTATTCCTTGGGTTTAAATTAGTATTTGACGAGTAAGATTTTGTTATTTACCTGCAGTAGGTCCTGCTCAAAAGTTTAATTCTTCCTTAGAAGGTACATAATCTACAAGACATATCTCTAAATAATCTTTAGGCTCAATACAGTTATAAGTAGTAGCAATTGTTGTATTATATTGTTATCTATACTTATGCCTTTTATTTCAAGATTATTTTATCTAAACTATGTTTATACCTAGTAAAAGTTAATTGAGTGAATTTAAGCAAAGTGTTGAATGTTTTTAACTATAGGATTCAATTTATTAGTAAGTTTTCTAAAGAGAGAGATAGAGCCAGTTTTGTTCGTAAAAGTTGTTTATTACAGGCGGAGGCGGGCGAGGCGAGCCCTTACTACAGGCGGGCGAGGCGAGCCCTTATTACCTTACCTACACAAAAAGATGTTTTCGCTAGGTTATGTTAGTTGAATGAGTTTACAGAACAATAAAAAAGTCAGCCGTCGTCGTTCCTTTCAGTATGTAATCCATATCATAACCTCATGAAATCTCACGGTCGGTTAGTCCCATAAGCAGAGATAGTTCTTCCAGAACGAGTAGGTAAATATAAAATACTATGTTTTATTTGGAGAGCAAATGGTTTGAAAATGATTTCTTGCTAAAAACAATCATTAATTTTTTCAACACTCCTGCTCGTAATGTCACCCTTATGACGTGGGTTTTAGAATCATAATGCTGCCTTTTATACACGCGTGCGGTAATAATATTAAAACACTAGGGTAATAGATATATTTTTTGGACAAGAATGACAGCAAGGAGTTTTTATGCTGGAAAAATATTAGCTTACTTTAATTGACTTTAATTATTAATTAATTACAAAATAATATCAAAATAAGATGACTAAACATTTATTTTCATCAAATTTCAAGCAAATTAAGAAAACAGAGATGTATTTCGTTTACTATGATGAAATTTAATATTTGGCTGTTATTTTGGCTTTTTGCATTGCCTCTGGCAGTCAGTGTCAACGAGCGAAAACAAAAAAAAAGTGCGCGCCATTTTCAGTTTTCAACAAATAAAACTTTTAATTAATTATTTTTATCGTGAAAATGTCGAGTACCGATGAAGATAATTATAGATTTTTCCTCACAAGTGTGTTGAAAAACGTCGTATGAAACTCGTGAGCAATACTAACTTTGCTCACTAGTTTCATAATGTATGGTCGCCTGCGTCTAAAAGTATACGGGCAGGTCATATTATCGAGTGAATCCCGCTGCTGCTTGCATACTTTTAGGCGCAGGCGACCGTACTATTTGCTGACGAGCAATAGGTCGGATAAAAAGTCTTTTCGTATTTTTATGTGTATATTTGTAATTCAATATCTTTGGCTGTATTATTAATATCTGGTTGATTTTGATATCATCAAAAAGTTTATATTTAAAAAAAGGAAAAAATACTTATAGTAAATTGTTCTTCTTCTTCTTCTTTTTATTAATGGCGTCCTAACCTCTTTTGAGGTTAATTTTGCCAGTGTCAAGTGGTCAGGTTCTCATTCGAGAACCTGGAAATTATAATGTCTTGAGATGATTAGATGACTATGATGATGATGATGATTTGTCGCTCGTTAGCACTACCCGGGAAGGACGTGAAGGGCTGTGGGTTCCAAGTAATTCCTTCGGACGTGAGCGACTGCCTCCCCATAGTAAATTGTTATTTCTGACTATTTTTCATGTTCTGTCAAAACGAGTGATCCAATGAAGAAATTCGATGTCGATGTCAAAGATGCACCTTTTTGTTCGCGCTGTTACGGTCTTCATACAAATACGAAGAAACTTTATCGCCGACCAGAATTATTATTTACATAAGTCGTGAAGCTGAAAAAAATTATTGTATCAACAACATTGGTTAATTGTATACCCATACAGGGTAACTTTTGGACCCATAGCCAAAAGTTACTATTACATTTACATGTACATTTAGGCCTGAATGGGTATGGTAAGTTGATTTATATGGAGAAGTGAAAAATAATTTTGCTCTGATCAAATCGATTTCTTAGTGAAAGTTGCTCAGAATGATATCCCTAAAATAATAGTAACTTTTGGCTAGGGGTCCAAAATTAACCCTGTATGTACAGATCCCGTCACGTAAAAATAAAATGACCGGAGGGATGGGACGCTTGCGATGGCTTCAGTCGCAAGTATTATACAATTATAATAAACATATCCATCACATAGCCATCCCTGTCGCTCAGCCCTTTTGACGTGACGGGAACTGTATAAAATTCTAGAGTCCTAAGGTGAGCGAAAAATATCAATTACTTAGCTAAGTAGTCAACTTAGGACTCTAGAATTGTATACAGTTTCTGTCACGTAAAAAGACACTGAGCAACAGGGATGGCTATGTGTGTATTATATTATACTCCACTCATATGGACTCCACCAAAGCGGAGATGTGCGGAGATGTGGAATATGTGTATGGCGCGATGGAAGCGGAGATGTGAGCTGTTTCCATCTCGCATACAAATATTCCACATCTCCGCTTTGGTGGAGTCCCGGCCTTACACAATTATAATATAATACACGGCCATACTTGCGACTGTAGCCATCGCAAACATCCCATCCCTGCAGCTCAGTTTATTTTTACGAACGGGATCTGTACATATACATATAAGTAGGCCTTACTTACTGGTGTTGTTCTAATAGTTTTGTTAGACGATACCTATTTATTTCCCAAAGACTAATTAGCTGACACGAGTTGTGTGATTGTGTAGGGAACCGTTTGGTAGATTTTTTAAAGTAAGTAGTTCCCTATCTAATGCTTTGCCGACATTTGTACGACAATCCCGAGGCGTAATTAAATAAAATACATTTCCTTATTTCCTGTGTTTTCGTTCCGCGAACGTAAAATAATCGGTCAAGAGTGAGACGGACTCTCATGAAGGGTTCCGCACCAACGTATACAAGAAAAAGTACAAAGAAAACACGGTCTTGTTTTTTATCATTTCGTGTTTTTCAGTACTTATTTGTTGCTGTAACGGCAACAGATACACATACTTTATTTATTTATTTACAAAGTCAACAGCACAAAACAGTTGAATATAGGCAGTATAACTAAGTCTAAACAAAGGCCAATTAATGACTTAAATTTTATAGGCCAGACATGATTGGTAGGGGTCAGGGAGCACTTATCCAGTGGAGAGCGCATATATACATTTTCCTTTGAAACACAACTCACCAATTTACGGGTGGCGGAGGACGAGGCAAGAGAGCTGTGATTGGTCAGCCGCTGCGAAACTGTCTGGCGGCCCGTCATCGTACATGTTGCGTATGCGAACGTTTGTTGAATACTACAAACGTTTGGCGAGCCGCATAACCCCGCAGGCGCAGTCAATTGGATATATAGTCTCTGGTAGGGGTGATATACATAAGATATTGGACGGAACGGGAGGGGAGGAGAGGGAAGTGTGTGTAGGGTTTTGGTTCAGATTCTGTTTCAACTCTCAGCTTTTACGGTCCGTGAGACAGAACCCGCCGACGATGACGGACAGACAGAGGGACAGCGGAAGAAGTAATTGAGTCCCGTTCCCGTTTGGCACCGAAAAACAGAACACTAAAAAGATATTCCGCAGTTCGCAACGAAAACCCTTTGAATACATATAAGTTATAACACGGTCGAATGATTGAATGTATAATACTTTATATCATTCGCCGTGACGTAGCATATTGGGCATAACAACCGAAGTAATTAGACAAATGCGTACCTACCTACCAACCCTATAGGAATAATACGTTTCACTTTCAAAAAGCTTTGATAAATCATGCAGGCCAACTATATTTTGGACTTCTCAGTACAAATAGATCGACATCTCGACCCAAATGGTATGGAGGTAAGAATTCACTAGAAAGTTAGTCAGACATAGGTAGACCCGGTACCCACATAAACTACACTCGCTTGCATACTTTTATTGACCGAGCGAGCGAAGCGAGCTCAGCGTCTCCGTTTCAGGATTGGGCAAAAATGCTTTCGTATTTCTGTCTGTCTGTATCTTCTCCTCTACAGGTCGCATTTCTCAACCGATTCTCGTGAATTTTTTTGAGCAGGTGGGATATATATATTTTTTTTGTCGATTCAATTTTTGTTTTTTTTTTTTTAAATGGCGGAGATTTGGGGTTTTAAAGTGAAATGTAAGAAAATCGCAAAAACCCAAACGGCTCGACGGATATTAACAAATGAGGTGTCGTTGGATTTGTGGAGACCGTGAGAGTGACACAGACTATACATAATTTAAGTTAAAATAAGGTTGTATTATAAATCGCAAAATGTAGTTTACAAAGTTATCGGTGTGGCTACTTTCATACTCCATGTACGTAACCAGGTACATTCATAAGTTTGTATGTTTTATTGAAAGAAAATGCAGTCGGATTATTTGTTTTTATAATTCCATCTGTTCATCCGATAAACTTCAAGTACGATGTGAGCGGTGAGGGGATAGAAAAAAAATAAAAAAACTCTAATTCCCGGAGTCGCTCACATCACAGCTCACAGATTTATAGTTTAAATGACTCTGAAAACTCCATCTTTGTGATTTTGTCACGTAACTCCAAGCAATCGATTCTGTATTTATGTGTACTGCTGTACTTTCAAATGAGGATTTCACTTAATACTCGTAAAACCTGCATATTTTAGCACAGCGTGACGTCGTGAATTGAGAAATACGTGATCGATTATACTTACTCACATAACTGAACGAGATATTAAAGTAACTTACATCAAGTCGAAGGTTTTCTTTTCTTCTAATTATTCTTCAACTTTTTGGTACGAGATTATTTGTATTCTCGCGTTTGGGTAAGTAATACGTAATACTTACTTAAATATTGTTTCACATGACAACCTAAGTAATGAATGTGTGACGGGTCTACCCGTTTACGTATCTGGCTTTTGAATGTCAACCTTCCTCAAACAGAAATGAAAGTTGTCTGTTCTCGCCAGTCTCGCAAAATTACTTTGTAACGACAGTAGATTCTTTGTAACAGTTAAAATCAAGTCATTTAAAATCCTTTTGAAATCCGCGTTTCACTAATCTAACTCTTCAGGTCTCGGTGCTAAGGAATTATTATCAAAGAGCTTTCGCACTCTGTAACAAATTGCCGGGTCAGATGGCAGATACGAGTACAGTAGGAATGAAGGTACCTTGCAGGAAATGGGCTAGCTCCCTGTCACGCAAAATGGAGTAAATATTTAATATTTTCCTAAACGTGGTCACCCTTCTGCCTCTGCCACCCCGTATGATTATAGGCGTGACGCTTCGCTTTGTATGTAGGTGCTTGTACCTACTTAGATCTATATTCCTAGTTTACTTGAAGGGACATAATAATCACATTCTCAATCAATTAATGATGTACATTGAACTTCCGATATACTTACAGCTGCTGTAGGTACTCCACTATAGTTGTCGTGACGTTCATATTTTAGGTTATCCAGAGTATATTGACATAGGATAACACATCATGCGACAAAAGATAAATCTTCTAAATACATCATCATCTTAATTCATCATCATCATCATCATAGGTCATATTCTTATCTTGTTCTTAGAGTCATTTTACGTCTTGTGTAAGAGCCACATCATGTGGTACGAAGTTATTTTATATTACTTATCATCATCACCCATATCATTAGGCTTAGTTCAGGAAGCCGCAGGGCTACCGCGGTACGACCATGTCTTAGTCGTTTTTGTACTTCCAAAGAACTCTCTTGAGGTCACTACTTCGACCAACTTCGTTTTGTTACTCTCACGGGGTCATGCCCCTCGTAGGACCACCTCCATCCCCTCGTCCATTACCGAACCTTCACCTGACTCTCATTATTAGGTTAGGCTATTAACTTTTAGCCCAACCTCATCAGCTATTATCTATTAGCTGGAATCCTCATCATCGTTCAGCTATTAACATATTAGCTGTTGTATAATATCATATGACAGGGAAACAATCTAGTAAGTATCTTAGTAGTGCAGTAAACTTACCAACTCAGAAGCTGGCGATCACTTTCATAGCCGCATTGCAGGAGCGAATCCTCAATGCCGGCCTCCATTACACTTCTCTTGTTTTTACCGCTCTTTTTCTCCGCCACCGATCTTTCCAGTGCGCGCCTGTTTCCACCTGTCCTCATTCTTTTTCTTACCATAGACAATCATGTTTTATTTTATCATATCTGTCACCCAATGTATTCAAAACAAATCGTAAAGGATTACAGATTATCATTTCACTCACATTATTATAGAATAGAGAAGTATTCGCGAAACTCCGCGACACTCCCCAACAGGAGAAACTCACGTTTCCCCTCATTGTAGGTGGGTGAACAGTTGGCTCGTCCACTCAGCGATACGTTCTCTCGCTCGAATGGCCGCTCCTCGTCTTAATCGTACATCAGGGCTCGGAGGCAGTTCTTCTTCTCCTTGATCATTACTCATTTCACCAGTTTCATCTTTTTCAACACTACTCGTAATGTTGTCTAATTCGTCGACAACATCTACTTCGTTCGTCCTGTCAGTCAGGTCATAGTTGTACATTTCATTGACAACATTTTCTTCGTTAGTATTGTCGAGGAGGCCTAAGTTTTCCATTTCCTTGACAACATCTTCATTTGAGTTGTCAGGCAATTCGGGTCGGATCTCTGATGAAGATTCATTACGACCGAATTCAAGTTCTACATCCATCATGTTTTGTTCAGTAACATCATTTTCATTCTTGTCTTCAACCTCGGCTTGTGGTGGCGACTGACTATCTTTTCTTGTATTTGTGTCATTAGGGTCGTCTTCTATTGGATACAAGTGTGCTATAGAACGGGTGAACTCAGTGTCTCCCACTCTAACTTTGGCAACTCGATACAAGTCATCCTTTGCTTTCAGTAAAGAGACGATCTTTCCCACCTTCCAGTTGATTCGATTCTTAGAACCATCTTTGATTTGTACAATGTCGCCTATTTTTGGAGTCTTATTTGAAATAGTTCTATGTTGTTTAAAAGAATGATTATATCTTTCTCTTAAGCTGAATAAATACTGGTTAGTGAACATCCTTTTAAATTCTTCTATAATTTTCAGTCCTCTCTTCCAGCTCTTAACAAGGTCTATCTTTATATTCGTACCCAGCAATATTTCTTCTTCTGTTGCTTCAACCATTAGACATTTACCTAATGTCAAAAAATCTGCAGGTCTAAGTACTGACTCCAAGTCAGCACCTACATACGTCAGTGGTCTGGTGTTCACGACTGCTTCAACTTCTTTTATGATTGTCTTCAATTGGTTGTCGTAAAGTAGGTGTTTCTCAATTGTTCGTTTGAGGCAGTGTTTTACTAATGCCACAAGTCTTTCATAGAACCCACCATGCCACGGAGCCAGCTGGGGAATGAATTTCCAAAGTATCTTGTTCTGGATACAATATGGGCTAGAAAGAACTTCACTTGTCAGCTTAAATGTCTGTGAGTTATCCGAGACAATCTTGTGTGGTAAACCTCTGGAAGCTATAAATCTTCTTAGGGCTAACAGGCATTCTTCTGCTGTGAGATTTTCCACTACTTCAAGGTGAATCGCTCGGACAGCCAGGCATGTAAACAGGCACACCCATCTTTTCTCCTTACCAGAGGCTGTAGTCACTAACAGTGGGCCAAAGTAATCCATTCCTGTATATGTGAAGGGTGCGCTGAAATTCACTCTTTCGGCAGGTAAGGCTGGAGGAGGCGGCAGTTTGTAGGGTCCTCCGCCATGTCTGACACATTGTGGGCATTTCTTAATGATCTTTTGAACCTGAGCTCTACCCTGAGGTATCCAGTATTTTTGTCTTATCAAGCTGAGTGTATGTGAGACTCCCACGTGATAGTTTTCTTCGTGAGTATGTTTGATCAGCTCATGTGTGAAGGTAGATTCTCTTGGTATGAGTGCAGGGTACTTTTGCTCATAAGGCCAGCTTGTATTCATCATGCGCCCGCGACATCTTAGTACACCATCTTCATCTAAGAACAGTCCTAAGTTTCTGGTTAAGTGAGTCTGTTTCCCAGTGACTTCGTCTG
The DNA here is from genome assembly GCA_963457715.1 of Argyresthia albistria. NCBI lineage: Eukaryota > Metazoa > Arthropoda > Insecta > Lepidoptera > Argyresthiidae > Argyresthia > Argyresthia albistria. Next base: position 21,916 of record CAUOQF010000130.1, on the reverse strand, counting down.
GAAAATGATGAGCTTGTAGTCTTTTCATTGCTGACGCAGTTTCATCCATTGAGTTTTCTTCTGTGGGCTCGTTTGCTTCGTAAGTATCATGCTCTGATTCCTGTAAAGTCATTGTTGTCGAGTCTTCATATCCTTTCATAACCATCTCTGGACCATCTACTAAGTCCAGCGCCTCCCCGGCCGAAAGACAAGTTGCTTGCTCACTAACTTGCATGTACATGGTTTTAGGCCAGCTATCCTTTTCCTCTTTTAGAAAGTTAGGGCCGTTAAACCACAGATCCTTCTTTTGATGCCACAATTCAGGGCGCGTTGCTAGGTCTGCTGGGTTAGAGTTGGTATTGATGTAGCAATGTTTAACTTCTAGATTTTCTTTGATTTCGTTAACTCTTCTCAATACAAATGGTGGTAGCAGTTTATTTGAGCGCATCCAGCTTAGTACAATAAGACTGTCAGACCATAAATATTGGTTGGCTATATTCAATTCAAGACTCTTCTTCACATATTTCAGTAGTCTACTTCCTATTAGATACCCTAGCAACTCTAATCTGGGTATCTTGAGGTCGTTTTTATCTTCTGCCGGGGTTATCCTTGCTTTTGACATAATGAAAGCAACGTTTGTGTTGTCTTGATGGTATGTTACTAGGTAGACAACCGCCGCATATGAATTTTTACTCGCATCTGTGTAGCAGTGAAGATCATACACCGCTTCACCCTTTCTAGCTTCTGTAAGTCCAGCATATCTTGGTATTTTGATATCTTTGGCGATCTGCAAGCTGTCACACGCGTTCTCCCATGTCTTGAGCATATTTTCAGGAACTTTGTTATCCCATTTCACTTTTTGAATACAGAGCTCTTGAAACAAAAGTTTTGCTGGTAAGACCAGAGGTGCTGCATATCCGCAGGGATCATAAACACGGGCTAGTGTTTTCAGAACATCTCTCTTGGTGACATTATGATTTTCCTTGAAAACCTCTTCATTCAGTTTCAGCCGTAATGTATCATCGACTAGGTTCCATGTTAGACCAAGAATCTTGATAGTTGCCTTTTGCTTGGATCTGTGTTCTTCTGGAATAGTATTCATAAATTCTTGGCTATTAGAGACCCAGTCTCTTATATTCATGGAGATTTCGTCAAATACTTTCCTTGTTTCTTTGTATAACGCCACTGCTTCAGGAACAGATTCTGAACTTGTGACTAAGTTGTCGACATAACACCGGTCTGCGATTTTCTTCAGTAGTTCTTCACTGTTTCTTGCCAAGTGATACCGGATTGTAGCTGTCAGAAGAAAAGGGCTTGAAATTATTCCGAACGGTACTCTGGTAAACCTTAAATGCAATAGATTATCTTCTGTTAGTTCTTTATGGGGTTCCTTTACCCAGAGGAATCTGGTCACATCTCGGTCTTCATCCTGTAGTCCTACTTGAAGGAACGCCTTTTCGACATCACCACTAATGCCGATTTTCCCAGTTCTAAACTTTAGAAGTAATCCTGTCAAATCTTCTAACATGGATGGTCCCTTAAACATCGCTTCATTTAGGCTCTTACTATCTTTAATCTTTGCACTAGCATCATAAACTATTCTGCCGCGTTTACCTGCCTGTCTCACTATATGGTGTGGTAAATAGTGAACAGGTTGTCGGACTTCTTTTAATTCTTCTGTATTCACATACTCAATTATACCCGCATCAAGCTGTTCTTTCAGGATTTCTTCATAGTCTCGTAGTGTTTCTTTATCAAGTCTGCGAAGTAAGCTCTTCAGTCTTCCGTACGCAAGTCCAAAATTAGTAGGTATTTCTGGTGGGCATTGGACCCACGGCCACTTTACAAAGTACCTGCCGTTTTTGTATTCAACGGTGTTGTTGAAGTGTTTCACCGCTTCTTCTTGTTGTGACGATTTTGGAGAGTCTGTTATGCCAATACTTTCTAAATTCCAAAGGAATTTCATGTCTACATTCCTTAATGGCAGATCAGGCTCTGTGAAGTAAGGACATTCTGTATTGTGGCATTGACAATAAGTAACTACGGATAAAATATTGTCACTTTTGGTGGTGGCTGTACTGCCAGAAATAATCCAGCCAAAATCTGTATCTATCAGGTATAAGTTATCTTGCAAGCAGGCGTATGTATTTCTTATGAAAGAGAAATAGTAATCATTGCCAATTAATATGTCTATCCTTTCACCAACACTGTTGTCATCAGCAGCGACATCTACGTAATCGGGCATTGTGACATTTGGAACTGGCAGTCTGTCTGTTATATGGGCCACAATATTGGCTCGGATTGTCCTGTTCAAACCGCGTTTTGTTGTGAAATTTACTTTCACTGAAGGACTGCAGGTTTCTTTCGGCTTGTCAGATCCAAATGTGTAAATTAGGAGTAGGTCTTCTTTATCCGGGATTAAATTTAATTGTCTTGCTATTCTGGTTGTGATGTAGCTCCGCTGGCTTCCACAATCTAGGAGCAGACGACATTGTTGGCTTCTATTGTTGGTTGGAACTGTTACTGTTGCCGTCTGTAAAATAGACGAAACAGTAGAGCTATTTGATGCGAAACAACTTGATTTGGCTGATACAGTAGACGGGTTATTGTTGCCAGTTATCGTGGCAACAGCAAATTTATCTGGACACAAAGCTCTGTTGTGGATCCGTTGACAATTTGCACAGCGTTTCTTCAACCGGCAAGCTTTAGCATCATGTCCCTTCCGGAAGCAGTTATAGCACCGTCCCACCAGCTTCCCTTTCCTGTCACTCAGGGACTTGATTTTGTCACAGGTGTCATTGTAATGGAGTCCTTCACAAAATATACAAGACACCTTAACCCGTTTCTGAGCTGGTCCACTTGTATATTCAGCCTTGCGTTTTCCTCGGTTTGAGTACTCAGTCTTGCGTTCTTCGATTCTTGATTGTTCAGCCTTATGTTCCTCACGTTGTTTAAATTGTCTAGTTTTGGGTCCTCTGTCTCTCCTTATATTTTTCTTATCGAAGGTATGAAGTGTTGTTGCTGTCCTCTGTTCAGTAATATCATTATTATACTGCATATCCGTCCTTTCAATGGCTGATATAACAGTATCCAAACATTTGAGAATGGAGATTGTGTTGCTGTCGCTGTCAGTTTTCAGGTTTACTTGATATATGATATTTTCCGGGAATTTGTCCATCACTATGGCACGGAACTGGTTTCCATTGATGTCTTCTCCGAGTTCTTTTAGGATTCTCATATTTTTCTCGACTTCATCCAACATTTTCCTGCACTCTGATGCAGATGTGGAACATTTCTTCAATTTGTATATGGCACCGTAGTGGCTGTCTACCAGCTTTGCTTTACAACCATATCTTTCTTTGAGCAAGTCCACAGCAATCTTGTAATTGAGGTTGGTTGTACTGATTCCTGTAAGTTTATCTTGAGCCGGTCCTTCTAAAGATCCCATCAGGTATGCCAGTTTGTCAGCTTCGGAAAGGTTTGAGTTATGGATGCTCGCCTCAAAACGGTCCCAGAACTGGTACCATTGAAGGGGGTCACCATTGAAGGTAGGAAGCACAATTTTAGGTAATTTTGTGCTTGAAGATGAGCTCCCCCTCCAGTTGACCGATTTCTCCAAAGCAACTAGTTCTGCCTGCAGGTCTTCAGCTTCTATCTCCATCTGCGTTATGTCTGTGATGAAATCTTGGGAAATGTTGGTGCCTATTTTAATGTAGCTTTGCAGTTCAGCTCTGAGCCTATCCAGATCATTGTTCAGCATGTGCTGTAGCTTACAAACTAATCTTAAATCTACTCCTACTGTGTTAGATAGTTCGATGACTTCTTTTGTCTCCAGGCTGGTTTTGTATAGCTTATCCTTCCTGGTCCGGAGTCGGGCCAATACCGCTTCTTCCATGGTGTGTAGAATCGACTGGAATGTATAGAATAATACGTGATTTACAATAGTTTCATGAATATTTGGTAGAAACTTTGTCTCGATGTTTCGTTCATTACGCGGTAATTTCTGTATTCACTCGAATCCTCTGTACAAATATTACACTTACCTCGACAATATGTATGTGTAAGGCGTCTTAGTCGATTGTAGTCGTATTTTATACCTCACTGAAATAGTTTTCCAGCGACGCGCCAATGGCGTCGGCTTCCTAAAAACTTCAGTAACCAGACTGTTTTCTGGATTTCCTCGGTCGACTGTAATCAAATTTCATACGATTTTAATAACTGCCTTTCGTAGGTTATTTATTTATATTGAAATTCCATTGAACTACTAAGCTCAATGTGAAAATCAGTTCAGTCAGAACGTGAAATCCTTTTCCTTTTGTACGGCTACAAATAACTAGCTACTTACCTTGCTTTTGGTTTTGGATGATCCGGGTTAGATTTCCACAGTCCAGTCCGTGAATTATTGAATTTCCTCCTTATTTCCACCTTTCCGCAAACTTTCAGCTCACTTTTACAAACAAAATTCAACTTCCTTTGAAAATATTCGCAAATTCGCATGACACACAAACACGGAAAAAAAAATACGCGTGTAACACCGTACACGTGTTAGAAGTAAAACTTCTGTAGCTAGATCATTAAGTGGTACCTATACTATACACCTATACCTACCTATACTAAAAGAGATTTAAATTTCCAATTTTGAGATCCAATCTCTGCTTCAAGTTACTTTTATGTTTCAGACGTCCGATTACTTGAAATTATTTTATACTTGTACTTACTTTTAATACGTCATGTCATTTATTTCCCACCATTCCTTATCTACAATTTGTCGCGCTCGTGGTGATATACTTAACTCATTCAATAGTGTCACTACTATTTGCATCTCGCTCAGATTATATACCATCTGACGTCACGTCTTTAAGCCGTCTCGCTCAAATGTATGCATTGCTTTGCTTGTCTCTGTGCCCAGTCCCTTTATTTAATTGATCGAGTACGTATTTTCAACTATTCCAAGTTAATGTGTACCTGCGGGGCTACCATAAGGCTTGCCACTCACCTCAGTCGCGCAGATAAATGACAAAGAAGATGGCTAAATCAATATATGGACGACTGCCCCAGACATGTACAAAGACTTCTCAACAGCCAATAGCATTTAAATATTCATTCATAAATTTAATTTACTGCGTCTGTATTTAGTTTGTAGAACTTGAAGTAAACAAAATTAAATATAGGTAAATAAGAGTTGTTACTCAATACTCCGTGATTCCAATATGATTCCGTGACCTTTGCCGTCGCTAGAAATAAGCACCATTTTGCAATAACATGCAACATAACGCCATCTAGCCACTCCTCTGGAAACCTCCTGTTTTTAACAGTTTTTAACAATTATGTTGCATGTTATTTTTAACGATGGCAAAAGTCACTAATCAATGGCGGAATCATAGAGTATGAAGTGACAACTCTTAATTATTTAATCATTTCCTTCAAGTTCTACAAACTAACTCTTTAGTCTGCGTCTTTACGCAGTAATTTATGAGAGAATATTTAAATGCTATTAATTGGCTGTTGAGAAGTCTTTGTACATGTCTGGGGCAGTCATTTTGCCAAATTGCCAACTCCTTTCGCGTCTCAATGATGTTTCTCCATAAAATAGCGCGCATTCATTATGATATGACATTAAATTGTGACAAAATGCGTGGCTGGGGTGACTGGCGTGCCTTATGCTACCCCCGCTAACCTATACATACCTACTTTGCTAGGATTTTTTAGGGTTACTTCATCGCGAAGCGAAGACGTAACTCTTATTTAATTTTATTTTTGACATTTCCTTAGTCCGCCATACGACATACCTCGATTTTGATATTTTACTTCAACATTATTGACTGGCATGAAGCATTAACTTTAAAATTACAAAAGCTTATTATAATCAAAATCGTATAATTTCAACAGTTATTACAACAATTCAACTTTAAAATATGTATTACAAAAATTACATACAAACAAATAAGCGAAACAATAAGCCATTAAACTTATGGCTGTGTAAGCTGTAGACATCGCTTTGGCCGTTTACTACAGATAAACATTAAATAGGTAGGTATAACACGTACTTAGTAGCTAAACTGCTAATTTGTGACTTGAACTGCACTATATAATAAAAAGTGGCTTTAGAACAGTTCTAGGTACCTACTTATTGTTTTCAAGAAGTCTTAATGCAGCCATCCATCACATCGGAATTTGCTTGAAAACTAAATATCACATTTGGATGATTCTAAGTGACTTTATGCGATTACTAGCTGCCCGTTGCGCGACTACGCAGCGCGTTTTAGGTACCTATTCCATAGTTACCGGCCACAAAACGATTCGTTCATCATTTTAGAAATCCATATCGACCCGTGTGACATTGATGAAACTCTTTTCTTACAAACTGTATGGATCGCATCGCACAGCTGTCAAACATAAGTTCCGGTTCCAACAAAGAGGTTGAACGAAGTAGTTTTTGGTCACGTCACTGGTTTTGGCCATACCGGAAATCAAGAACTCGTGGAAGAATGCTTAAAATAATTTTTATTGTTTAACGTTTCATCAGGTTTTTCTCTCACTAATTAACATTCTTTATTGTACGAATGTATTATTATCTTATCTGATTAGTTAAAAACCGTATTGAAAATAGTTGCGGTTTTAAAAGTCTTCAGCCGACCCTGACGTCACCGATTCCAATTTCCGTTACATTTCTTAGCCACTCGTGATAGCACCCGGCTAGTTGCAATTGAAAATCAAATATATGAATAACCCACAGTTGAGAGGTTAAATAAATTTTACCCCCGTGCCCCAAGAAGTTTTACTTCAAAAAGTATGGCGCTTGTCGTAAAATGCCGCTAAGTTGAACAAACTTGCAAGTTGCAAACAAAAACAAGGAACATAGACAAAAATGAACCGGAAATTGACTTAATCGTTTCTCATTGGTCAAAAATTAATAATCTGAGCGGAAATCGTTCAGTGTTGCCGTAAGTAAAAAATATAAATAGTTCTCATTTACACAAATAAAACAACCATCATAGTCAAATAGATACTTTTAATGAACTCGACGAACCTGTATCGAAAAAAAAAAAAAAAAAATTAGTCAAAAATATCATTTTATTTATTTTTACACTTCGGAAATCTACTTTATTCCTCGTATCGTAATTTTATAGGAGCATAAAACATGTGATCATAATATTTTATCTCCCTTTATTAATTTTATCGCTTCGTAACTTCTCGCGCCAGAATCTTTGGGCGTTTCTTATTTTGGTCGGATTGGTTGGATATCAATCCCAGCTCCTCCACCAAATTTTGTCGTGACGTTCATATTTTAGGTTATCCAGAGTATATTGACATAGGATAACACATCATGCGACAAAAGATAAATCTTCTAAATACATCATCATCTTAATTCATCATCATCATCATCATAGGTCATATTCTTATCTTGTTCTTAGAGTCATTTTACGTCTTGTGTAAGAGCCACATCATGTGGTACGAAGTTATTTTATATTACTTATCATCATCACCCATATCATTAGGCTTAGTTCAGGAAGCCGCAGGGCTACCGCGGTACGACCATGTCTTAGTCGTTTTTGTACTTCCAAAGAACTCTCTTGAGGTCACTACTTCGACCAACTTCGTTTTGTTACTCTCACGGGGTCATGCCCCTCGTAGGACCACCTCCATCCCCTCGTCCATTACCGAACCTTCACCTGACTCTCATTATTAGGTTAGGCTATTAACTATTAGCCCAACCTCATCAGCTATTATCTATTAGCTGGAATCCTCATCATCGTTCAGCTATTAACATATTAGCTGTTGTATAATATCATATGACAGGGAAACAATCTAGTAAGTATCTTAGTAGTGCAGTAAACTTACCAACTCAGAAGCTGGCGATCACTTTCATAGCCGCATTGCAGGAGCGAATCCTCAATGCCGGCCTCCATTACACTTCTCTTGTTTTTACCGCTCTTTTTCTCCGCCACCGATCTTTCCAGTGCGCGCCTGTTTCCACCTGTCCTCATTCTTTTTCTTACCATAGACAATCATGTTTTATTTTATCATATCTGTCACCCAATGTATTCAAAACAAATCGTAAAGGATTACAGATTATCATTTCACTCACATTATTATAGAATAGAGAAGTATTCGCGAAACTCCGCGACAATAGTGGTAGGCTTATAGGCTTACAGTTTTAGGATATAATGTCTTTGGTTTAGATGATGAGGAGGGTTGATGGTATATGATGAGTGTGACATGGTTAAAATGAAAGGCGAGTTGCTACAGCTACATGAGTGTTCAGGACAGAACATCTAATACCTACTTAGTACTACCGTATAACCGTACAGAAGGTTCACTCCCGAACAAAAGTCAAGTTTAGGTACCTACTTTCGAGGGTTATTCATCTGAGCCTACACAACACGCACGCACGACACGCAGTTGCACGCACTTGATGCAGTGCGTGCACAACAGCAGCAACGACAAAATTTGAATTTCGCACGATCTGCTCTGCTGGCCAATTGATTGGCCAATGCTCCTGTCCCGCCTCAGAACAGCGTCCCGCGTCCCGCTAATGGGTCATTCGCTAGGTGGCGCTAGTAGTCTGTTTTATTCTCAGAAGAACAATAACTATTTTAGTAGTCTGTGGTTTTAGTTTATATGGTTTATATGCCGATTGACACTTTGTGAAGTGCAAGTGCAGGTGAGAAGTGGGAAGTGATTTATAGTTTGTAAAACATAGCTTGAACCTGGCTTGGACTCTGTGACTGTGATTAGAGATGGGCAGAGGGTTTAAACCCAACTGGGCGGAAAGGGCATAAACTGGGCAAATAGGGCAAAAACGAATTTATGCCCAAATAAATGCCCAGTTACAGGGCAGAAACCATAATTTCACAAAACTTAGAATTATCAAGACGTAATCGTTAAATAGTGATAAGGTTTACGTATTTATACCAAAATATATTATTTAGGAATAAAGTGTTGCCCAATTTTTTTATTTGTGCGATTTTATTAAATAAAACAAGTACCTATTCAAGTAATAGTGTTACTTACTGTAATTTTCTATATTTATACGTCATCTATAATCTATAATATCACTAATTCTTTATTTATTATGTGCATCGGTCATTCATACATAATGAAGCGCAAAACTGCCAATTTCTCACGCTAGGTGGCATCTGGGACGACACCCTAAAATTTGACGGAAACTATCAAATTGTATCTAGTTTTTTGTAAAAGAAGTTTTGAAACTTTTCAACAGTAACTACCTCAATGCAGTGCTTATAATTGTAATAAATTAAAATTAATTTTCTTCTTTTTAGGGAATGAAATAAAAGCTTAATTTAAAAATGTTTTTTTTTACTTTTTATTTATTTTTAACTTTTTAGTCTTTATCATGACAGGACAAAACATTTTATCTACAATAAGAGTGTTTGTCAAGATGAATCAAATGAGCCCAAACACAATAGGATTGCGCCGTTTGGTAACAGAGTTCCCATGGCCAATTGGCCACCTTCCGGCTCCAGCATCGTACTTGTCAAGACAAATCAAATGAGCCCAACCATAATTTCATACTTCATTATTTCTTTACATCATCCTAGCTCAAGAAAAGGAGGTTTTGCTGCTGTCAAAAGAGTCCGTGAAAGTTCGCGTTTCCGAAGCCGGGCATTGATGTAATTTAATTTAATGTATGGGCCTCAGAAGCCTGAAATAAAAGATATTTAATTTAATTTTAATGAAAACTAGAAATCGTTCCATTTTCAAGCTCATTAGACATCTGATGTATAAATGGTTCATGTCATGACGACTACCACTCACTATGCTTGACAGTGTGGCGATACGTACGACTGGCTGAACTGGAAGCGGCGGAGAAATTATCGGCGCTGAAAAAGCAAGAGCTAGAGCTAGAAGCCGAACTCGTGAAGAAGCGACTAGCTGCTGAAGTCTCCGCGATACAAGACGACCAGAAGAGTCTTCATGGGGACCCTATTCCGCCCGCTCCCGACGACAATGGATAGACGACTGGCTGTTGACAACGCCTCTCAACGAACGACGAGAGGAAGCGGTCGCCACGGAACGAATGCGACCAAGGCAGCTACAGTTCCAGCCACAGCGAGGAAGATCACCGAATCCTGCCCGATCGAGGAGAGGTGTGGAAGAATTGGCCGAAGCCCTGCAGAAGATGACAAGACTGAGGCTGCGTTATGTCGACCTGCCATCGTTCACCGGATTGGCGAATGAGTGGCCACCCTTCAAGGCCTCCATGCGTGGCTCCACCAAGATGTACAACATCACCGACGCCGAGAACATCCAGCGATTGAGGAGCTGTCTCAAGGGAGAGGCACGAGACGCCGTGGCTGCGCTACTACACACGGCCACCGATCCGGACGTGATTATGAAGACCTTGGAGCAGTGCTTTGGTCACCCGGAGCTCATCATCGACCGAACTTTAGATGAGCTGAAGAAGTTGCCAAAGCCCGGGACATCAGCGACGGAGTTGAACAACTTCGCCATCAAACTGCAAAACACAGTCTGCGTGCTGACATCGATTGACCGGCGTGGATACCTGAACAACCCCATGCTGACCCGAGAGGTGCTAGACAAGCTCAGCCCGCATATCCGCTCGCGCTGGTGCGACTACGCGGAACAAGAAGAAGGAACCATGGAGCCAGAGATCGTCGTCCTTTCTCGCTTTCTCATGCGCGAGGCGGATAAAGCTTTACGCCACACATACGCGCCAGCTACGAGCACGACTATGGTGGTGAAGAGAGAGCTGCAGCCTACTGCGGCCCCGAAGAAGAAAGAAGAAAGAAAGAGCCCAGTATGCAGCGTCGTCGATGAAAAGCAGGCAGAACCATGCCCGAGCTGTGGACAAGCCCACACGCTTCCGCATTCTCATAAATTGTTAGGGAAACCGCGTTTTTCCGTTTTTTAACACGCCCCGGCCCGGCACCGGCACCGGTTTAGTGAGTAAAAGCTCATGCACACGAGACGGTTTTTCTTGACCTCGAGGTCAGTGAACTTTCAACAGCTTTTTCGATATAAAATCAGCCATTTTTGTCTTGTTCCACCCTAATACTTCCACATTTCCACGTGTCCCGAATGCTTCAAATGGCGGATATTAAAAATATAACTCTAAAACTACTGATTTCCGACGGTTCCCATATTTTGATATCGTCTATAAATACACTAATCTACATTTAAAAACCATCATGCATATCTGCTTTATGCATCTGCGACCGCAGTCGTTCTAAGTCTTTCTGTTTAATTTACCTCGCTCGAATGATGTAAAGTATTATTAGTATTACGGGTGTAAGTAGCTATTTCACCCTCGAACTATATTCACCCTCGCTCGCTTCGCTCGCTCTAAATATCTAAATATCTCGGGTAGACTCGCTCCTTAGCGCCCTTTGCGAGCTGCGCTCGCACGGGCTCCAAATTGGACCTTCGTCCGAAATAGCTCTCTTTCAACAGTTACATAGGACAATAAAAACATAGAAAACTTGTACAAAGGCGAGCTTATCTCTAATAAGAGATCTCTTGCAGCAAACCAAATAGGGAACCATCGACAATATAGACACGTACGACATACGATCATAAATTAAAACTATCGTAAATAGGAATGGATGTCCGACGATGAACGAATTTTAGGATCGATTGAAAACAAATGGTTGTTTTAGAAACCAAGTACCTACTTATAGCGCGAATTAAAGTTTTACTTTACATTAAAACAACTCTAGAAATAATTTTATCAAAGCATTAAGTAACAATTTGTGATAATTAGCAAATAAAGTAAATGCCCTGTGATCGGGCGTTTATTGGGCATAAACGGACGTTTATTGGGCGTTTATTCAATACGTCCGTAAATGTCCGGGCAAAAACCCATCACTAACTGTGATAGATGTCATCACGTTCACGCCTATCAAGTACCATATTTTACGACGACGGTGAAATGTATAGAGACAAATATCATACTTTATTGGCAAATAGTGATGCTACGCGCTTCTATTCACACCTTCGAGAAAAAGGCCGCGTTCCTCTAATGTTGCTGAAGTCACACTTCACACTTGCACTTCACAAAGTTGAAAGGTACGGTCTGTGACTCGGTGCGTTACCTTTAAAAAAACAACTGTCATAATACAACACTCAACTCACTCAACACAACACTACCAAACCAAACTTACTTGCTTGCTCTCAATTTCGGCCTACTATGATAAAATAATAGCGAAGAGAAGACATTTTTCACACCGAGGGTAAGCAATTTCACCATGGGTGAGAAATCCACGCCTCTGTTGGCTGTGCTTCAACTGCTTCGGAAGTACAACCTAAAGGTAAATCGGCGAAATTTTGAAATAGCATTGTGGTTCTTTTAAAACTCGTATAATACTTATATAAATATCCTACGTTCGCTTGTTTCAGGGTACAGAAGAGATACTTCGAAAGGAAGCAAGTTTAGGTGATACAGAAGTCGCCAACTTAGACCTCCCAGAAGTTGAGATAGCAAGTATTCTTACTGCCCACCACACTGAAAGTGACCCACATAGCTATGAGTTGGCGTATGACAACATGAAGAAGTTCATCGACAGCTCCATGGATGTGTTCAAAGTAAGGACATTTGACAATTGCTTGATTCTGATGTGTGCAAGCACATTAAATTGGATGGATTACAGCCACAACATAATAACTCAAGGTTTTGGATCATAATTATGACTAGTGGCTCTGTGAGCTGTAGACCTCGCGAGTATGTCGGTGGGAAAGCTGAACTGCTAAAACACATAAAAAAAATAACCCAAATAATTTTCTTTCAATAACACATACAAACTTATGAATGTACCTGGTTACGTACATGCAGTATGAAAGTAGCCGCACCAATAACTTTGTAAACTACATTTCGCGATCTTTTATACAACCTATTGACTTTTTACTAAAATTATATAATCTGTTTCACTCTCATAGTCTTTACAAATCCAACGACACCTCATTTGTTAATATCCATCGAGCCGTTTGGGTTGTAGCGATTTTTTTACATTTTAAAACCCCATATCTCCGCCATTTTGAAAAAAATCAAAAAACTGGCTCGAGTAAAAAATTCTATTTATTTTTTCAACCTGCTCACAAAATTTCACGAGAATCGGTTCATAAATGCGACCTGTAGAGGAGAACAACCGGACATACAAAAGCATTTTTGCCCAAACCTGAAACGGAGACGCTTCGCTCGCTTCGCTCGCTCATCTGTTTCACTCTCATGGTCTTTACGAATCCAACGACACCTCATTTGTTAATATCCATCGAGCCGTTTGGGTAGTAGCGATTTTATCTCCGCCATTTTGAAAAAAATCAAAAAACTGGCTCGAGTAAAAAATTCTATTTATTTTTCCAACCTGCTCACAAAATTTCACGAGAATCGGTTCATAAATGCGACCTGTAGAGGAGAACAACCGGACATACGAAAGCATTTTTGCCCAAACCTGAAACGGAGACGCTTCGCTCGCTTCGCTCGCTCGGTCAATAAAGTCTAATCAATGCATAAGTCTGGTGTTAGATCCAGACATTTGCCATTTGAGGCATACTAAACATCACTACCAACATAAAACTTTCTTCAAGTCCTACGCACACCAAGCCAAATTCTATTTACATGTGATGGATTGTAGTTATCTCTCTTTTTTTCCAGCATGAGTTGTCAACCCTCTTGTACCCGGTATTTGTGCACATGTATTTAAGCCTTATATTGTATGACCACAATACTCATGCTGCAAACTTTCTGGAGAAATTTGGATTTGAACATGAAGACTATTATCAAGAAGACCTTCAAAAGATATCCATTGTCAAGAATAAGGATCATATCAAAGGCAATGATTTGGCTGAAGTCTATCTGTAAGTCTATCAAATATAATAACGGAGCATACTTACATTGAAATTTAATGTTATCTACAAGAATTCATGGATCTTTCCATATAAAAGCAATAATCAAGCCTACTTGTACAGCACACTGCTATAAGAGAGTGAGATAAAGTGCATATTCCAACTCACTCAGTATACCACACTGACTCGACAGACATATTCTTTGGCAAAAAGAACAAATTACACTTAAACAACATATGAAGATCACTAGGAACAATTTAAACACTATATAAAGGTGTCTGCCACCCCATATGGGAAAATGTGTGACGTTATTTTATTATTATTTATTATTATAGGAATAATTTACCTTTACAATCTTTTCAGGTCAAATAAGTTTATTGTACAACTCTCCAGAGATGCTTCATCACAGCTGAAGCGGTATTTGCATGATCAGAAGAATTCAACTATAATCATAAACATTATAAACAATCATGTGCAAATTGAAGTGCACGATGGACCCGGGAGGACACTAGCCCAAGTGAGAGCCAATGCGGGAGGTATGCTTGGAGAAGCAACTAGAACTGGTAAGATATCCAACATTGATACAAATAGGAGCTACCGAACAGAGTTACAGTCTCATCATTGTCAATCGGCCTTCATTTACCACTACTAGGTATAGGCCTCTTTACTATAACTACTTGTTAGGTAGGAAGGACATAGCAGTAATAAAATTTATTTAAGACCTGTATTAAATGTAACCTATGTTCATGAAATAAACAATTCTATTCTATTCTGTTAGGGTCTGGTTTTACCTAAACCTTCTACTTATACTATACATCCAAGAACTTACTTGTTAATGTTGTAGGATAAACTCAATCCTGTGAAACATCTAAAAAAAAAACAGTTAAGAAGACTTGTCATTTTATCATATTCTGCAGCCTTGTTTTTCTCTTGTTTATTTTTTTACTTCACTTTTTTTTTGTATTTTATGGCCTGGTTGCAAAGACCTTTGAGCCAATTTTACTTACACACTTTTGCACTTTCTGTAGAGGCAAAGGCTCAAAGTTATGCAATTCCAATTTAGTATGTTTTGTTTCAGAAAATCGTGCCAAGGTCTATTATGGCTTACTGAAGGAGCCAGATATACAGGTGCTACCACCTCCTGTCGAAGATGAGGAAGAAGTAGAAGAGACTCCGGACAAACCCAAAAAGAAAAAGGCCAAAAAAGACAATCTATTTCTGAAGAAACCTAAATCCGACCCGAATGCTCCTCCAAATGATAGAATACCTCTGCCAGAGTTGTAAGTACATGCAGTACATTTGAGTGGTCTTAACATGCTTTTTTGTAGAGCAGAGATGATGATGTTTAGAAGTCATTACCTATCCTATACAGGGTGAGTGCGGGGTCGTGTAGCAACAAAGTAACCTTATGGCCGATTTCAGCAACAATCCCTATCTTTTAGGGGACATTTTATTTTATTTTAGGGGCCACCTAGTAGTTGTTTCGCTTTGACCTAAGTTTAAGCGTCAACTAGGCCACTATAGGACCCCCTTAAGTGTCTGACTTCCGGATCAATCGCTAGAAAGCTATGAAAAAGAGCTAAGTGTCCCCTAACTGTTGGTGAAATTGGGCATTAGACTTGCCAATTAGTTAAGAATGTCATGCTGTAGATAAGAGCTTGCTAAGTCATTTTTTTTTTGGTACAAAAAATAATTAAAATGTTTTCCTATTTTGGTTCAGGGTCAGTTGGTCACCCTAAAGCGCAACTTTCTTTTGTCTTTGTCATAAATTGTTTATTTAGGTGTTCGTGCCTCGCTTGAACCACATATGAGAGAGCTACTTGTAATTCAGCATTCTTTCGTTCATTCTTTGTCAGTGGCGCCATCTAGCTTGAAGTTCCGTGTGTTGCTCCAACTTCGCCCTTGTCAGGTCAGCGCGTGCGGCGGCCATTTTTCCTCAGTACGCACTTGTAATTCACGCAGTGAACAATAAAATTACAAATTACGTATGTGAACTATTGTGAACAGCAGAATAAGTGAAATAACAGCAAGGTACTTAACATAACATTCTGTTTAAACCATCCGGATGGATTAAAACAATCTTCAGAGACGCTAGCATATCCTCCTCAGCAGGCAGCATAAGAGCTGTTGTTGCGACCCACAATTGGACTATGAGAGGATTGAATATTGAAGAAGTTCTTAAAAGAGGCAACTGGAAGTCAAGAAATACATTTTTAAATCATTACTTTAGGGAAGTTCCGATAAGAAATTCGGCCGTTTCTCTTAATAGAACCGTTTTCCCCCCAAAGGGAAGAAAACGGATATTTAGGTTTCTGCCGAAGCTTGAACCACATATGAGAGAGCTACTTGTAATTCAGCATTCTTTCGTTCATTCTTTGTCAGTGGCGCCATCTAGCTTGAAGTTCCGTGTGTTGCTCCAACTTCGCCCTTGTCAGGTCAGCGCGTGCGGCGGCCATTTTTCCTCAGTACTCATACAATCCTAAGCCGGCAAGGCCCTTTAGGTGTGGTTCAAGCTTCGGCAGAAACCTAAATATCCGTTTTCTTCCCTTTGGGGGGAAAACGGTTCTATTTAGGTGTTCGTGCCTCGCTTGAACCACATATGAGATGTGTTTATAGTCTGCCGGCGCTGACCCGGGCGTACTGTGAGATAAGGTTCTATTTGAGTTGAGATTGATCTCAATTAAATCATAACTTGCAAGTTTTATAGAAAAATTATTTTTATTACAAAATAAACAACAAAATTATGTAAGTATTATGACAATGGCCACAGATTATTATAGAGATCAAAACAATTAGTTGCTTTAATTTAACCAATCAAAAGAGTTAATAAATGACTCTAAATTTCAACTATTAAGTATGTTTAGGTCCAGATGCGTAGAAAATAATCAATTAAGAGGAGAAAAGTTATTATTAAGAGAAACGGCCGAATTTCTTATCGGAACTTCCCTAAAGTAATGATTTAAAAATGTATTTCTTGACTTCCAGTTGCCTCTTTTAAGAACTTCTTCAATATTCAATCCTCTCATAGTCCAATTGTGGGTCGCAACAACAGCTCTTATGCTGCCTGCTGAGGAGGATATGCTAGCGTCTCTGAAGATTGTTTTAATCCATCCGGCAATGACACTTCTTGAAGCGGATTTTACTTGGCCTCTAGTTGTTATGAATAAACTTTTCAGACCGCAAGCTTTGCGACGGTGGCTTGATAGCTGTATGAGTTTCTTGACCCAAAGGACAATGTTCAGTCTATCTATTGGATCACTTCTCAGGTGCCAACCTGATTGCTTAAATTCTGCGTTATCCGTTTTTGACCCGAATATGGGCCAAAAGATGAGTTCAACGTCTTTGTCCTCGAAATGTTCTTTGTCTATTGTAAGTAGAGTGAGGTCATGAACCCTTCGTCCTGAGGCCAGTAAGAGTAGTATACTACAATGCCGAGAAACTGCAAATAAGCTTTGCTCGTCAACTTCATATGTTTTCATGAATTCGATCAAGTCTTCTATGTGCCACGTCAGTGGTTTCTTAATCGGAGGTTTAGTGGCGAGGATACCTTTTATAGTATGAGATATCAGCGGATGTGAGGATAGAAATAAACTTCTTTTAGGATTAGCGAAGGTTGCAACTACAGACTTGTGCAGCATAATTGTTCTGGGGGCTAACTTTCTTACATCAAATAAGAAGCACAGATATCTTGCTAGGTCTGATGGCTCCGGGTTAACAGAGTTAATATTATTTTCGGATGCCCATTTGCACCACTTTTCCCAGGCTGGTCGATAAGTTTTCAGTGTTGAAGTTCTCCAAGATGATTCCAACAGCTGTATTTCAGAAGATGTCCAATTTGCTATCATATCGGACCAGCCCGTACCTTCCAAACCTGCAAATTTAGTAAGTTTACTCGTGGAGGTGGAAGGTTCGTTTTCAGGTCTATGAGATTCTTCTCTAGGTTCGGTATCGTCCATGGGGCGTTTATTGAGCGGCGTTTTACTTCTGGTAACCAAAATGCCTTCTCCCAATTTGGGATTATTAGGAGGTACATCCCCGTTGATGTTTCCAAATGTGCTAGTACTCTCGGAATCAACGATGGAGGTGGGAATATCCAGCCCAGGTTGTAGTGCCACGTTCGACTGAAAGCATTTGTGTATATGCTGAGAGGGTCTGATGCTACTTCGCTGACATACATTGGCACTACTGCCGAAAGCGCCGTTGCAAATAGGTCGACTTCTGGTGTACCCAGTGAAGTAAATATTCGTTTCGTTAAAGCTTCCTTGAGGTGCCATTCTGGGATATGTTTCGCCCGTGACAGGCTGTCTGCTACCCCGTTGTATACTCCGGGAATATACCGAGCTATCAGGTGAATACGATGAGTTTCGCATAGTGTAAGAATCTTGAAAGCGGTTTGAGTAAGTCGCATCGATTTTGTGCCTCCTTGTTTTGAGATGTATGCAGCAGCTGTACGATTGTCTGTCTGGACAACAATTGATATTCCCGTTTCCTTTGGTCCCAGCCATTTCAAAGCTTCGTATATTGCCCAGAGTTCTTTTTGGTTGCAGTGCCAATTTTCTTGTGACTTTGACCAATTGCCCTCCAGTTTGACATTGTCTATTGTTGCACCCCATCCTGAGTCCGCAGCATCTGTCGTTATGAATACTGTTGGTTTTGGAAAGTGTATTGGGGTGGATCTGTGGACGTTTTCTATCCACCACTTTAATTCCAATATGCTTTTTAATCTGATTGGGAATTTTTTGTTTGGTTTGGACCTTGGTAACTTGCTTGCCTCTCTTTGCATGGCTCTGCAGTGAAGTCTGCCCAAGGGGACGGCAAAATTTGCGAAATTTAGCTTCCCCAGTATCATTTTTGCATCGCGCCAGCTCCACATTTTCTCTGCCGAAAATCTTTGTAGAACAACGATGATTTGGGTTACTTTTTCCTTTGACAGGCTTTTCCTGTTGTTGCCTGTATCCCACACTATTCCTAGGTACTCCAGTATCTGTTTGGGATCTTGTGATGATTTCTTTTGATTTATGTACCAACCTAGGTGTTGAAGGGTTTTTATGACATGTGAGGCTTGTGCCTGCAATAATTCTGGGTTGTTGTGCGCAATTAGGAAGTCGTCTAAGTATACTATTATCTTTATATTCTCTTGTCTGAACCGATGTGCCAACCAGTTTGTAATTTTTGCGAACGCTGATGGAGCACTTGCGAGTCCGAAGGGTAGGCAGGTCATTTCGTATAGTTTTCCCTCGAAGGCCAGAGATAGGAAGCGACGGTGTGTCGGAGTTATTGGAACGTGAAAGTAAGCTTGGGATATGTCGATTTTCATCATGTAATCGTGAGGGGCCAGGACGGAAGGAATCCGAAAAATATTTATTAGACGGAACTTGGGAATCAAAACGAAGTCGTTTAATCTTTTGAGGTTGAATATTGGTCGATTTCCGCCGTCCGGTTTTCTTCTCAGAAACATGCTCGATAGAAATCCGGAATCGTGGATACATTCTTGAATTGCTCCTGAAGCTAGCATGGTTTCTATTTCCTGTCTCATTTCTTTTGACGACTTTGTTAGAAATGAATGTGCATGTTCCATCAGATTTACCAATGGGGGTCTCGTTACAAATGGGATTCTGTACCCTGATATTGTCTTTAGAATTGTTGAGGGGGCCCCTATGTTTTTCCAGTTTTGTAAGTAATTTTCCAGTTGGCCTGCCTTGAAACATTGTGAGTCATGCTCTTTTGTGAAAAGGGCCTTTCCCTTTGTTTTGGGTTTGATTTGGTTTTCGCTCATTTTGCTTCGCGTTGTGATATTTTCCGCCGGTGGGTGCAGATTTGTACGGTCTTTGGTTTGGTCGTGCAATCTTTGTGATTCTCCCTTGGTACTGGGTTGTTCTAATCCTTTGGGTGTCATGAGACTTGCTTCCCTGTGCTCTGGGCGGAAAAAGCTTGTAAATTCCACCCTGCTCTTGCACGAGAGTTGAGAGATTAGGTTCCGCAAATAAATGCGTGCTAGATGGTGGTATCTCTTGCACCATGTCATTCAAAGCACTGTTTTTAATTTTGTAAATATCTCGCCGCTTTTGAATGATCTCCGTCCTTCGTCCGCAGACGTATTGAAGAAGGTCATCTGCATTCTTGCGGAACTTCGAGTCATGCGCGAGGAAATCTTTTCCAACTCTTTGTTGAATGTCGTGTGGTAGTGAATCACAGAGATCTTGGAATGTCTGCCTTTGTTGTAAAAGGCCATTCGTTACAGCGCCCAAAACGAGGTCCATTTTCTCGAGGTTTTTCACTGACGACCAATTAGGCGTCACTCTGAGAAGGTGATTGTTCACTTTTAAGTCCCGAAAGACAGGGGTCGATTGGAATTGTTTTTGGACATTTGAGTAACGAATTGTTTTCCAGTCTTCTGTGCCGAAGCTCTGGCATTCTTCTGCTTGCTTAGCTAATATCGGATTTGCTTTTGAATATTTAGCTTCTGCGTGTTCTATTCTTGGTATGAAGTTATAAGGTGAAGTGGTTGGGTTATCCTCAACCCCCTGTAGAATGGCCAGGCGACGCTGCGCCGCGGAAATTTCCTCTTTCAGAACATCAACTTCATTTGAGGGCACTGCTGAAATAGACCGCTCACCTTCTTCTATCTCATCTTCTTGAGTGCTATCGGGTTGTGAATCAAAAGATTCATTCAAATCAGGCTCTTGATGGTCGGGTGTTTCCCGTATAAGAGACGTATGAATTTTCGTCATTGTCTTATTCTGCTCCGCAGACATTTCAAGAAGTTTGTTGAGAAGTTCTGTTTGCTGCTGAAAAACAGATGCTAGCAAGTGATCATTACTGCCCTGCTCAGGTGCCCGTTTTCGGGGAGTTGTCTCAACTTGATAGTCGTGCGTCTTCTCGTGCGATCTTTTCTGAGCCAGCACGTTTGGTGAATTTTCGTCGCTCAGTTTTTCATTAGTGTCTAGGCGATTGGATAGATTCGGCTTTAAGAACTTGACAGTTGCCATGAATTCCTTGTAGGAGTATTTATGTGTTTTCTCCACGACACTATGGGGGGAGTATAGTAGAGCCCTGCCCAAGGGCCACGTTATTAAGGTCTTCCTTATGGCTCTGAAAGCCCTTTCAGAAATGCCAGTCTTATCCGGTTGGAAGGCTTGTACCATTTCTGCTGTGGGTATGCAAAATCGTAATTTGCCCTCAATTATTGAAGATATTTGTGATCCGAAGAGCTCTTCGTATGAGTAGTTAAGGACTTTCCAATTCTCCCAATCCTCAGGGTAATTATTTTGGATTGAGCGGAGGATACCCTGGAAAGCTTCCAAACCGTCCTCTGGTTGTATTCCGGCAAGTTCGCCCATGGTGGTTAAAATGGGTGACATCTGAAAGACAAAGTGAATAGTTAGACATAGCAAATGTTTTCCGCTACGTCGCGTCGTGCTAGGGTACTCTGCCCTGTCGTAATGTTTAGACGACGCGTCGTGTTTGAGGCGACGTGCGTGTCTTAGGGCGACATGTCTTCTGATTAGACGACACGTCGTGTCTCAGGACGACATGTCTTCTGTTTAGACGACGCGTCGTGTCTTAGGACGACATGCCTTCTGTTTAGACGACGTGTCGTCGCCCAGGGCAAACTGTCGCCTGTTTGGACGACATGTTTTATGCGAGCCGGTCTCGGCATTTGTTAGGCCGACCTTTTGTCTGTTGTGACGTAAATATCATGCCACCGTGGCATTGATATAACATAAATGACGGTGCCGAGTGGAGGCAACTGCGTCTCGTCGCTGGGCCCAGGGCGCCGAGCGGAATCGAAATGATGAAAAATAAAAGAATCATCATCAAATATGGTTTAAACAGAATGTTATGTTAAGTACCTTGCTGTTATTTCACTTATTCTGCTGTTCACAATAGTTCACATACGTAATTTGTAATTTTATTGTTCACTGCGTGAATTACAAGTGCGTACTGAGGAAAAATGGCCGCCGCACGCGCTGACCTGACAAGGGCGAAGTTGGAGCAACACACGGAACTTCAAGCTAGATGGCGCCACTGACAAAGAATGAACGAAAGAATGCTGAATTACAAGTAGCTCTCTCATATGTGGTTCAAGCGAGGCACGAACACCTAAATTTAA